>PYXC01000089.1:1565000-1575000 GCA_015244755.2 Tenualosa ilisha | reverse complement strand
CATTAACCAGACTTGCTGTCTATATCTATGGAAGAGTCAAACCTGGTTGTTTGTACTGGGTTTACAATTTACAATGGATTTACAAGGAACTGAACAAAAAAGTTTTGGAAGTCTGTGTGACTAAACACTCTCTTGCGGGAGCCAGCAAGGTGCTTAGCGTCGTGCCAAACAACACTCCTTAACTGTTCTAAATCCAGTGCAAACCCACGGCCTCTCACGGCTTATTGCTTAGATAACTGCTGATAATGACGAACCTTATAAATATAGCCCAAGTTGCAGATTCATGGTGCGAAATTGACAATAACCAATTTTAAAACAACATCAGCATTTAGATCTGCATAAAAACACTACGCTTTAGGTGTGTAAATGCTGGTTAAAGGTAGGTAAACTATATTTACAGGTGCATAAATGTTTACCGACATTTACGAGGTGCGTAATATATATATATATATATACACACATACACACACACACACACACACACACACACGTGGTCAGGTCAGCTGAGGTAGCTTTCCATCTCTAAGCCCACTGACTGAGAGAGAGAGGTTCTCTTACTCCTGCACACACACACACACACACACACACATACAAATATTCAGACTCTCTTACACATACACTCACACAATACACACACTGTGCAGATCATTGGACATCTGCTGTGCTGAAACTGAAATGGAGAAGCTCTTTCCTCCCACTCCCATTCTTGACAGTAGAGGGCCAACACAAGTGCTGTGGCAGAGCCCACTTGCGAAACAGTCGAGTGGTTTGAAGCGGTGTGCGTTTCAGACGATGGCGGATGCTGTCTGGGCCTCAGGCAAAGGATACAGTAGCAGACCAGCAAATACAACCAGCGCCTGTTTGTGAAAGAGGACAATTACAGTTTGGAAGCACAGCTCCTACCTGTAATTAAAATTCACAAGAGTTTAAACTCATAATAAGACAAATTAGACATCAGGGACATACTGCGGGATCCCAGGTGGAACACAGTGAGAATTGCCATCTTCAGCTAAACAGTATGTCATGTCATTAACAGCGGGATACAAAATTACAGCGTATCGGTGGTTTCGAGGGTGGGAGTAGTGAATTCACCTCACAGTAATAATGGTATGCAGGGATTTGTCATACAGTTCTGAAAGTAAACTATACTTGTTAAAGAAATGAATTCTGTTGCAATGAAAAATGTACGGAGAATGCTGGTATCCTGAGGTTATACCCATCCTGGTCCAAACGAGCCTTTGGACTTTAAGGCTGTCTAATGGTAAGGGAAGACAGATGGCATCCCTTATTGCCAGCCTCTATAGAAGCTCAGTGGTCAGAGCAGATAAGGAGCCCACTGTGGAAAATATCACCACTGTTAAATGAGTTGCCGTCATTACACACACAGATCAACCCCAGACAGAGACACAGTCCTACCGGTGGGCATCAAGCTAAGATGAAATGTACAGTATGTCCAAAACGTGGAGGAAGTGACTTGCTGCCTTGTAGTCTTCAACAGTGTTTTAACAAGTTTCCTGTCCTAGAAGCACCATCTAAAAACATAGGTTTCAGACGATGACAGCTAATTTGAACACCACCTTTTGTTTATTAAATTGTTCAGACACTGTTGCCGAGATACCAACAGCTCACTTCTATTCTTCTCACTATTCTATAGAATTTTGGACATTGAAGGCAGCATGAAGGATAGATATATGCTGTCTTCAAAATGGGGCAAAACGAAGGTATCTTTAAAGGCAGAATGTTGCGCATTTATTTAATCTGGACATGCCATGCTGCCACCAAATGCTACCTTAAGGCAGCATTTTTCCATTTCAGACACAGTCATGGTGCCATCCAACATGGAGACAGAGGCAGAACTCTCTCTTTCTTAGAGGTATCACGTCTCCTTCTAAAAGTTAAAGTTGACTGGTATTTGTCAGATGCTTATATCCAAAGCGACACAGATTCATCTGCATTGATGGGAAGAGAAACAATTTTCAACTCTGTGATTTTTCAGTGAAAAAAATATGTGCCGCTTATCTATTGCAAATTATCCGTTTTTCGATTATCTTTTCTATTTGCACTGATTTATTTATTTATTTATTTATTGTTGAATTCATTTTGGTAATTGAATAACTTTGAATTACAGGCTACCTGAGACAGCAGCGACTGAGACATTTCACAGGGCTTTTATTTGACGTGTTCCCATGACATAAATCTTCCCGCTGGTGCAAATACACATTTAGATGATTCCTAGGTCTCACGGGAAGGAACTTCATCAAATATGCTCAGAATTGAAAATAGACTCCAGTAGCGATTTGGAAAGCGATTTGTCAACGATGAAAGGAGATTGCCTGTGAGAGAAGAAGAAACTGGGCTCTCTGGTCGTGTTTTATTTAGAGTGGCCAGCATTGGGCCACTGCTGGAGAGCTGGAGTAGGATAGCCAGGCCAGCTCCACAGGCATGTTCATTGCTGTTTCTCCTTTTAGACGGAAGCAACCCAGAGCCATTCAATCACTATATATGGATGACTACAGGCTTCAGGGTCAGAGTACATGTTAAGGCTTGGTCTAGGCCCTTCTTTTTATATTTATTTCTTTGCAACCAATATAACTAAATTTTTGTTATGCAATATAAATACACAATCTCCACCATTTCAAAGGTCAGATTCAGTGTGCCTTTCCCATTCTTTTGCAATTCAGCCCTATCCTACCAAATATGATAATCGCCAGTCACAACTAAGCACATAGGACAAGGCAACACACTGTATATCCTTGGAGTGTTTCCCACAAATATGTCACAGTGTGAGTGATAGTTGGGGGTGGAGGTGTGGTGGAATCACAGAGTCTGTTGATACACAAGCCAGCCTGTCCTGTGTGCAAAGTCCTTGTCATGTCAAGCTGATAGGAAAACAGTGTGTGTGTGAATCTGAGAGTGTGTTAGGCGTGAAAGGGAGGCTTGGAAACCACCTGTGTGTGTTTTGCTTGTTGAGTTAGCATGTGCAACAAGAGTGTTTGCTTGTGTGTATCTGGGTGTGTTTATGAGTATGTGTCTATGTGTGGTGGTCTGTCATGTTTGTTTTTTGAACCGCTTTTTTGTCTTTGGTTATCGTCATGCCTAGAGACATTGTGCTTTGATAATTATTATTTAAAGAAAGAAAAATTGAATCAGACTGAACTGCTTTGGTTTGTCTGTTTTGCTGCTTACACAATGGTGCCATGTTGTGCTGTGAGCTGTAGATAGATAGATAGAATGAATGAATTGTGCAGGGTAATCCAGGGGAATCTGGGTGTGGAGTGCACATGAATGAGGCCAGTAATATAAGATGGGACCTGTCCTTTTACAGCCTTAAAAACAAGTAATAAAACCTTAAATTGTACCATGAATTGAATGGGGAATCAATGCAGTGAGGCAGGATCTGGAGTAACATGCTCTTGCTTTCTAATGCAGGAGGTACAAGAGACTAAGAGAGGTCAGTATAGAGAGAAATACAGTAATCTAACATGATGTGATGAAGGCATGGATGACTCTTCAGATCATGATAAGACAGAATAGATTTTAGTTTGGCAATGATTCCTAACTGGTAATAACTGTTTTTATCAAGAGAGTTGATCTGTTTGTCAAGGTGGAGGTCAGAATCAAGGATGACAAGGGGGCCAAAAATCATAACTTTGGCTTTATTTTTACTTTGGGGCGGTGGTGGCGCAGGTGGTAGAGGTGCCTTTCGGCAACCGGAGGGTTGCAGGTTTGAGCCCTACTCAAGCTGACCCCATCGAAGTGTCTTTGAGCAAGATACTGAACCCCAAATTGCTCCCGGTGGCAGGTTGGCCCCTTGCATGGCAGCCTCCGCCACCTGTGTGTGAATGGGTGAATGTGAGGCATACACTGTAAAGTGCTTTGAGTACTCATAGGAGTAGAAAGGCTCTATATAAATACACTCCATTTATCGCTATTTAATTGCAGAAAATTGAATTTAACATCCAAGACTTGATGGCCCTGACACAGTCAATGAGCAGTAGGATAGAATCATTGAATTCTAGTGGGAGGTATAACTGTGAATCATCAGCGTAAAAGTAGATAGAGATATTATGTTTCCTGATGCAGTGGTGTTACATTTTTGTATAACTCAAGCGGTGTTGGGCAGCAGCTTCAGTACAAATAATGTGGCTACTAGTTTAACTACATTTCTGAGTAGTGTGGCTGTAGCGCAGCTATTTTCTGACTTTGATAGCTTTGCATTAGTTCATTTTTTTGGCCATGTAGTGTGGTCGCTTGTGTGGTAGTGTGGTTGCTTTCCCATAAGCTACATTTTCAGAGCATCAGCTCACAGCAGCAAATCCTCCATCTAGGCCATGCATGGAAAATCAGTTCTTTGTAATAATGTGTTGCATTTGTTGCATGAGAGGTGCCATAATTAAAAAAATGTCCATAATGTATACAAAAATCAATTGTGTGTCTTCTGTCACTCATGTGTGCACATTATAGTCAATTTAACTCGTAAAATACCGTATAATAGTAAAATACTGTATAATACCGTATACTGTATACGTGGCGGTAGTAGCATAGGAACCTGGCTAGCGTGCTAGTAGTCTGGAAAGTTATGGGTTTAAATCCCAGCTGCCACTGTTGTGCCCTTGAGTAAGGCACTTAACCCTAGTTGCTCTAGGGAAGACTGGACCTGAACAATTGATAGTTGACAAAATGTAAGTCGCTTTGGATAAAAGCGTTTGCTAAATGCATAAATGTAAATGTATAATCATAGGGACGTTATACATTATCTAAAGCATTGTATCAGGACCCAATAAAGCACACACATGCACATTCTATTCTCCCATGAATTCTATCTTGGACACAGAATGTGGAATTAACAGCCAAAGATTATTTTAAAAACTTTAACCTATATAAAAGCACAATTGCTTACTATTAGTTAGTTACTATTGTATGTCTGTTGGAGACACCTGATAGTTTGGTCACTAATAGAATCTTAGCAGAAGGTTGAATAATTTTATTTAGTTTTAGGCTTTTTTGTAAATTAAAAAAGTAGCTTCACATGTAGTTAAACTACTTCTGCCATTTTTTGTAGCTTGGCTTGCTACATTTTGCCTTCAGGTAGCTTTAGTGTAGTGAAGCTTAATCTAATGTGGAGTGAGTGGTAACTTAGTTACTACATTTTCTGAGTAGCTTGCCCAACAGGAACAAGCGGTCTTCCTCGCATCCACAAGGACAGAGCTAAGCACACCTGTGCTCAGAAATGTAAACCATATCCTGTTTGGCTGATGTGAATGATTGATAATTTGCTTCTGTGGACGGCTAGACTGTGCGTTAGTAAGTATGGAAAAAAGCTGAATGTTTAATCCTCTTGACCTTGGCCGTTGTGATAGAGGCTAGTCATAGCAGATACTGTACCTAAAATTTTCCAACCTCTCTTTATTGCCTCTGTCATTTACAACAGTGAAAGGGCATTCACCTCTTGCGTAACTTCAAAATATCTAAAGTAGTAAAGTTGAATGGAATCGAGCAGATGTATCTAGCCAAAGTGACTATCTGAATGTAATATCTGAAGCTGAAGTGGCTTTTGGGGAGCTTTTGTGGAGTCCTGTTGGATTTTCTGTACTCTTCCACAACCCTGGAGAGGTACTCTGATTTCCTTAGCTTCAGACATAGTTGACACGAGGCTGGTTGCTGACTGAGGCTTTCTGGGAAATAAATGAGTTGAGAGTAGCGGGTCTCAACCTCGCCCTCACACACTGTGTAAGATTTTGCTCCTGCTTCTCAGTGGCTCTTTATGGCCATACAGGCATTTTAAGTGTCCCTGTAATCTCACACCTCCATCTCCAGCATGGGATAATGTACAGTTAGAGGGTCTATTCAAAAGTGATCTAGTTTCCTTTTGTTAGGTTTTGTTTTATTTTATGCTTCCTTTCAGGGCGGCTGTACTTAGGGGACATGTAAGGTTCCCTGGCTCCAGAGTACAAATAAGAGCACTCAATATGTCGGCCTGTGGCGGGTGGCTGATTGAATTGAATTTTCGTGCGAATGGTGGTGAGCCGGAGGGTAGAGGTTGCGACCTTTCCCCCAACATCCAGCTGTTGTCTGACCTCTGTGTGTGTGTGTGTATGTGTGTGTGTGTGTGTGTGCTCTTTCCACAGGGAGCCAGTGAAATGAAGGGCACATGAACAGCAGCGCCTCAGATAGACTGCTCGTGATGGAGGACATCGACATCAATGCGAGGTGAGGGGTAAATATCTGTCTGTGTAAAACAGACAGAGAGAGACTTTTGTGTCTGTACAGAGAGAGTGAGTGTGTCTGCACTCACGTATGCTTGTGTGTGTGTGTGTGTGTGTGAAGTAGGAGAGCAACGGGCGTTTGTCACTGTCAGATCTCCACCAGAGTGGTGTCGGCAGGGGGACTGACGTCAAACACTGTGTCATCTGGCAGAAAGTCCATTTAGGAACCACTGAGCTTTTTGCTGATGAGCAGGGGGCAGCCATCTATCTTTGAGACAGATGGGAGCAAGGGAAAGAAGGTTACGCATGTTCTTTTATTTTCTCAGTAGATAACAGTGTGTGACATTTGCAATTATGCCAAACAGTCACCTATTCACACACACACACACACACAAACACATTTAAAGACCATGCTTTTTAGGTATTGGTCCATAGCACATCATCAAACAGCAAATGGCACATTAACCCATTGTGTTTTCATGAGGAATTCTATCCAGACAGTGCACTCTTAACTACACATTGACCCACTGGGTTTTCAGGAATATACCCACCCTGATGGTGTTTACTTTTGGGAGTTCCTTCAGCTAGTGGACTGAGAAGAAAAAAAAAATCAATTGCCTGATCATTTCCTTGTACGATGAATCCTCTATACGAGGTGTATGATGATTAAATTCTGTTTTATTATAGAGGTGTTATGTCCTGTTCTGTTATAAGAGGTTATGGTAAACCTCTCTTGTCCTATATAGAATATGTTTCACACTGACTTACTGGAGACTGTGTGTGTGTGTGGCACATTAGACAATGTTAGCAGAGACGCAATAGCAAAGGCGACTCTGCAGACAGAGGAAGAGATAAGAGACTCCAGAGGAAGCAGTCAGCCAGAGGCAATGATTGTGAAGAGTCACAGAGCACATCAGAAACCTTCTATTTGTTTGTGTATGTGTGTGTGTGTGTGTGTGTGTGTGTGTCCCTCTATCTCACCTCACCACCTGCACCAATGAGGGTTTCACGTCTCTCACAAAGAGACGGGTTTAAAAATCCCTTAAGGGGTGTTAACAGTGTGTGTGTGTGTGTGTGTGTGTGTGTGTGTGTGTGTGTAAGAGAGAGAGAGAGAGACAGAGGCCTTAAATGCCTGCCACTGAAAGAGAGGACAGTAAATGTCACTGAAGAGCTCACTGATATCTGAATACGCTAACCAGGGATATTAAGTCACCACTCTTAAAAAAAAAAAGCACAAAGTTGAAGTGCACATAGGATTCCTGTGCCCTTAAAGATGAGACTGAAAGTGCTTTAGCCTTAGGATCAATAAGAACCTCTTTTGTATCTGGACTATTTTACTTATAGGTACTAAATGAGTGAACCTACAAAGTCCTTCAGACTCCCTTGTGTTGGTTTCAAATGTTCTAAAGGGATGTTTTTTGCCTGCCCACAAAGGTTTAGAAAACAGCTTTGAGATAATGGCAACTTAAATGGTGCTGTACAAATGATTGAACAGAAGTTTTCTTGACCAATAGTTCTTGTGTGGCAGTTCCGAGCTTGCAATAGCCACGTAGCTGTAGAACCGACACAAGAGTTCCCCTCTATCAGAAAGTGGAACCTTTAAATGGTTCCTGTGGCCGACTGTGCTTCCTGGAGAGAGGTACCCTGTGTGCTGGGAGCTAGGAGGAAGTGTCCGCAGGAAATTCTCTCCTCCAGATATCACCTTTCGTTGCCTGGATATCTGCTTACCCTCAGCAGCGGACCAACCCATATGTCTTCTGTACACACACACGCACACACACACACACACACACTTCATATCTTCCGTTCAATCCACCTGTCACACACCTGCCAGTTTTAAATGGCATCATATTACATAAATACAACCTCTTTGACACTCACATGTACAGAGAGCGTAATCTACACTACCCAACAGGACTGGCTGTCACTGCTCAGATGAAGCAGCAATCACCAGTCGTAACTCACTGTGATTCACACACTAAGCAGGCTGTCAGATATCACCAATTTACAGACATGGCCTAGCACAGTGATAATCGCATATGTATGGGTTGATATCTGATTACACATACACTCTCACAGACCCTTAATGGCTCAACACACACACACACACACACACACACACATACACCAGAAATTCCAGTAAATTACCTGCGAGGAGGGTCACAGAGTTCCTTATACTGAGGTTTACAGAGTCTAGTCAGTTGCCAGTCCATCACATTGTGTTTTACTAGGCCACCTCACACACTCCCCTACTGCTGACGAAAGATGAATGAACAGTGTGTGAGTCAAGACACTGTAGCAGTAGACACCACATGCTACTCTGATGAAAGCCATTTGCAGAGATGAGCTGTGTGTGTGTGTGTGTGTGTGTGTGTGTGTGTGTGTGTGTGTGTGTGTGTGTGTGTGAGTTAGGGGTGGGGGTGAGGGGGCTCATGGATTTGATCCAGACAGTCTCGCAAGTCCCCTCTTTAGTGTAGTCTAAAACAAAGCCATTTGAAGGCCCCATTGATAAAAGCCCTTAGACAGTCATTCTGGCCGAGTGAAAGTGAAGTCCAAGTGAAATTTGTGTGTGTGCTTAGTTGGCCATTGGGATTCTTATTGTTTTCATCCTCTCACACACACCTCTTCTCTGTCTCTGTCTCTCACACACACACTCGCATGCACACACACACATTTTGCATCTTTCTCCACTATCAACGCTCACCACCTGCAGCTTGGCTATGTGGTGTATGCCTATTGTGTGTGTGTGTGTGTGTGTGTGTATATGTGTGTGTGATTGTGTGTGTGTATGCTTTCCAATGTGTAATACCCAGGAAGTCAACAAATACCAAATGAGCTAAGGCTTTTAGGACTTCATACCAATAAACTCAGGGAAAAAAAACATAATTGCTCACACACACACACACACACACACACACAGACTGTCTGAAGTTCATCAGGAATCATTTATGCAGTCTGCATTTCTCTCTGAGGAAAGCTGTCACTCTGTGGCTGTCAGTTTACTTGCCTTTGTTTTCTGTTTTCTTTTGCTCTTGTTCCAGAGAGAGCCACTGTTTCCGCCAAGTGTGTGTGTGTGTGTGTGGGTGTGTGTGTGTGTGTGTATGAGAGAAACAGGACCTCCCCTTTCCCAAAAATGATCCCGACTCTGCTGGAATCCAGCTATCTGTCAGTGTGTGCTATACGTAAATCTGTAGAGCTCTGTTTACAGGCTCCAGATGTCAACCGGAAGAGAATGACACAGGAACTACTGGGGCCAAAGAAGTTCTCTGTTTCTCTCTCTCTCTCTCTGTCTCGGTGTGTGTGTGTGTGTGTGTGTGTGTGTGTGTGTGTGTCCAACTGTCTATGTGTCTGGCTCTTCCTTAGGCCAAGAGAAATTATTTGAATCTGTCCCAACGGCTCTGGCTCTCACCAGAGAAGGTTAACAGTTCGCTGTGGCAAAAAATATAACTTGACCTTTATGCAAATCAAAATACTTGGCAGATAGGCATGGAAATGCAGAGTGCAGCAAGAGCAGGACATCCCCCTGTTGTGACTGCTGTTTGTGTTGATGCTGCTGCTGTTGTTTCTCCTACTGTTGTTGGTGCTGCCTAGGTTAGAGTGGATGCGGAGTGTTTGGGATGCCTGTCCCCCCCCGTCTCCTTACAAGGAGGGGCTGGGGGGGATGAGACTCCATGGGCTACTTTTGGAACTCCCTACTGGGAACACCAAGGGACATCCTCTGCTAGGGCAAGTGTGTGTGGAATTTTTGTGTTTGTGGATGAGTGAGTATGTCTGTGTGTGTGTAAATGTGATGT
>PYXC01000089.1:1545000-1562500 GCA_015244755.2 Tenualosa ilisha | reverse complement strand
TGTGTGTGTGTGTGTGTGTGTGTGTGTGTGTGTATTAGCATAGTCTCCAGTAGTATGTGTGTGTGTGTGTGTGTGTGTGTGTGTGTGTGTGTGTGTGTGTGTGTGTGTGTGTGTGCGTGTGTGCGTATGCAATCACAGAGAGTTGGATAGATTGGTTAGTGTGTGTTTTGTTTGAGATAGGGACTGATTTGAATGTGTGATTCATTTGCAATGGATTGACTGTTCAGGGTGTTGAAATGGAGAGGGTGCTGATTGTGTGTCTCTTTGGCACTAAGGGACTGGAGTGTGTGTGTGTGTCTCAGGAGACATGGAGCAACTTGTGTGTGTGTGTGTGTGTGTGTGTGTGTGTGTGTGTGTGTGTGTGTGTGTATGTATAGTATGTGTCTTTAAAGATGAAGAGATGAGTATGTTTGTGTTTCGAGATGTGATTTGAAATAAGAATTTTGAGAGCTTGATGGACTATCCTCCACTGAGTGTGAATGAGTGGCTGTGTAGCAGTTGGCTTTAATACATCTAGATATGCCGATGTGCTCCAAATGCCAGACTGGAGCAGCCAACATCCGTGTGTGCAGATGTTAAAAGTGTCATCCCTGCTTTCTTGTTTCATAAAGCCAGCCATCCCTTTCTTTTTCTACATCACATACACACACACATACACACACACACACACACACACACACACACACGCAGATAACCCCATGTATATAAGCAAATGCATATATCCACATACACATATACACACCAACACACACACAAATCTGTTCTGCTTCCCTCTGGAATGTTGCCATTGTGAGAGTGGGTTCATTTCAGCCATTGTCTCCAGGAAGAACACTATAGGGCTGTGTTGGACCTGATGCTTTCTCTGAAACACTATTTGCATTCTACACCTCTGATTAATGGGCCACTCCAAGAGAACAATTACATGCAATTACATGCCAACCAAAGGCCAGTCATTATATTACTGTAACTCACCCTAACATCTCTGCAACCAGAGCAGAGTGTGTATTACTCTAGGGAGGCACTGCTTCTCCAGGCTCTCTGGCTCTCAGTCTGGAAGTGTAGTCCACTGACCTACTTACACAGTGGACAGAAAAGTGTGTGTGTGTTTTTGTTGTTGTTGTTGTTGTTTACTTTTGCCCCCACATGGTTCCTACTACTTCAACTAAGGTGAGCTGCTGATGAACTTGGGCAAGGAGGTAGATGGCAGTACCTCTTTATAAAATTTTGATACACTTTCTGTTTTGTAAATCTTACATGTGCTTTTACATGTACTTTTCTTAAAAAACATTAAGTTGTCCAAGTATTTATTAAGTAAATATAGAGCTGTAGTAAACATAAAGTTATGGTGTAAACAAAGAAGTATGTAAATAAGCAGTCACCAGCCGAAGCACATGACACATTACCAGTGCTTAAGTCTGAGTAAACTCTCTCTCTCTCTCTCTCACTCACACACACACATACACACACACACACACACAATCACACATATATGATTCTTCTAGTCCTCCGAGTTGCAAATGGCTATATTGTATATTTCGAGCAATGTAATGACGTTAGGTGATATTTACGTCTGAATGAGCAGCTAAGGTGTTCATCTGTGGGTGTTTACTGGGCTAGCCATTAAATTACAGCAGCAGCTTCCAAATCATTATCAGATGGCCCTCATCCTGCTCGTCACTGACCCAGGCGAATAGTTCACTCCTGAAAGCCACACACAAGCCCACCCAACGGCTCTCCGCTACACTCACACAAACCACTCACTGGCGTTCCTTTTTTGGCTTGGTCTGTTTAGCCAAAAGGATGTCAGTGTAGGAGGCATAACCAGTCAGATATCACCATTTTCCTTCTCAAGCTTGTGACGGATTTTGCTCATTTTGATTTTATTGTGGCAGGATATTAAGTATGAAATTATATTAGGGAGGCAATCAGTGAGCCATTCTGTCAATGAAAAAAATATGTTTTTATTCTATGTGTGTGTATGTGTGTGTGTGTGTGCGTGCGTGCGTGTCTAATGGTGGGGTAATGAGTATGTTGTGTCATAAAATGCTTGCCAACTGTCAAAAGTAATTTTTTAGCAAGTTTGAAATATTAATTTAATTCCACGTTAGCCAAAGTAAGCCAAAGAAATAATACATTTGATGCTTTACATTAGTCATCCACAGATTCACAGTTGGAAGAAATTTATGTTTGTTTTTTTCTGAACCATGCAGCAAGTTACAGTGCTTTAGAAGGATGTTTGTGTGTGTGTGTGTGCATGTGTGTGTGTGTGTGTGTGTGTGTGTGAGAGAGAGAGAGAGAGAGACAGCAGCAAGTTACACAGATGTCTCAGATCTCAGATGTATGTCAGTGAATATGCTAGTGTGAATGTTTTAAGAAGCATGATGTATGTAAGTATGTAAGTGTGTGTGTCTGTGTAAGCTATGGTCATTAAGGTATGAGGCAGCATCTGTAAGATGCAGTTAGTCAGCTGTGTGTCAGTAAACTACATTTGCAGGTGTTAGATGGCATCAATAAGCCGTGAGGGCAGACTCCAGCCCAGGCCAGTCTAAGCAATGTCATTTTTAAAGCTACGCTCCTTCAGCCGACTGACATAAGAAAATAACCACTCTGTGAAATAGCACAAGCTTCTTGGGCCCAAATTACTCCCTCCGCCACTGCCACTTACACCGCTTGCCTAATTAACTGACATCATGTTTCAGACAGACCACAGTTATGTAAATAAAGCTTCAAGTCTGTTCCTGACCATCCACAGATGGAACCTCTCTGTTTGTGAGACTCAGCTTCGCCACCCAGGCTTCAGGGAAATCCAGCTTTACAACAGGCTGCCATTGCCACATCAGCCATCAAACACGGCTCCCTGTAGCTTACAGTAATACTAATGCTTGGATAGTATGGCTCCTTTTTGGCTGAACTAACATTGACCGTGGTTACATGCAAGGCAAATTCAGAATATGGTCAGCATTCTGGGCAGGGTAAAATCCTCAATAATCCATTATAATACGTGAAGAGTAGTGTGCAACGGGAATATTCTTGTTTACATATCAGTCGCTATATTCTGGTTAGGTCACTGATGTAGCCGACAAAGTTGCCTTGTATTGGACGTGTCATGCCAATTGAACATGCCCACATGCAAAAACCGCTCTGGCAAGGAGAATTTCCTGATTAAGGTGTATACACGACCCTGAATTCCGTTTACAGTTTTTCTTGATTGCTTTGATGCAGCCATCGCTTCAGAATCCATGTTTTCAAATCAGTTAACGCAAATTCCTAAACAGAAGCACTCTGCCCAAAATCATTCATTTTGCTTGCAAAAGCCTCTAACAGTGACAAAACATTTTAAACATGTAGTGTAAGCAAACCTCTCCTTCAGACAGCACAACTGGTGGTCAGGTCAGTGAGTACTCTCAGTCAATCATAACACCAAGGAGGACAAAATACAAAACTTTGCTTTCAAAATAAGCAGATTTGGCCTAGGGTTTTGCTGCTTGTGTCATTTGCCTGGTTATTGAATGTGTGGAAAAGAACCAGAATGTTACAACATAAATTTCATTCTTTCTTCCTAAACGTGACTGTCATTGACATGCAAGACCCATAATTAGCAAATTCTGCACAGTGCAGTGTACTTTATATACTAAAGTAACTTTTCAATTTTCATTGACCTTCTGTTTTCAAAATATGGATACTTTCACAAGTACTCTGCTGTTGGCCTCTTTGACCCACCCTTGCAAATAGCAAACAACAAATGGAGCATCTGATATGCATGAACAATGATTGTGGATTAAAGAATTATGAACGAGGAGATTCACAGGAGACATTAGAAATTTATATGCAGACAATAACCTTTTGGCTGTGAATAGATACTTTCCAGTTGTTCAAGTTAGTAATTCAGTGGAGTTCGGGGGCTTTCTCTGAAAGCTGTGTCAAATGTTTTGCAAAACTTTGTGAAACCAGTGAAATCAGGTGAACACAGCTGGAAGAGCTGGTTTCTGCTTTGCTAAGAAAGGAATATGTTTCATTAAGTGCTTCTTAGCAATCAAGAAAAACTATGAAAAACTGGTTTATTTGGGTTTTTAGAAATTGGAATTCGTCCAATTTCGGAAGATGACAGTTGCTATGAGGAGTTTAAATTATTTATGTGCAAACTGAATACTGCCAATATTCCGTTTAAAACCGGAATATTCCCTGCATGCAACTGTAGTCAATGACCTGATATGTAAATGAGAATATTCCTGTCGCACTTTATTCTGGCACACATGTAAACACTTTATTCTGGCACACATGTAAACAGATTACTCTGGCACACATGTAAACAGATTACTCTGGTACACATGTAAACAGATTACTCTGATACACATGTAAACACTTTACTCTGGCACACATGTAAACAGATTACTCTGATACGCATGTAAACACTTTACTCTGGTACACATGTAAATAGATTATTCAGGATCCAGATATAACCAGAATAAATACTGACCTTATTCCGAATTCGCTTTGCACGTAACCATAGTCAATGACAGCAGCGCTGTGGTATTGTAAATGCAAATATGCCAACCCTCACCACTATGGAATTGGTTATGAGACAAGACTTGTTTGAGTCAATGCATGAAATGGAGTGATAATAAACAGATTCTGTGTATCTTCCCTTTTTGACACACACGTACACACACACACACACACACACACACACACACACACACACACACACACACACACACACACACACAAACACAAACACAAACAATTTTTGCTGTAAATGAATGCAGGCACAGGGACAGACACATTCTTTTCTTCTGTTGATTTTGAATATGTGACACGCTAGATTAACACCTTTGACATTCACACACACATACAAACACAATTGACAATCACACATACATACAAACACACACACACACACGCGCGTGCTCACACACACATACGTGAATACACGCTAATGCTTGTGAAACACAGAGATGAAGGAACCTGGACTGAAAGATGGCTAACAAAAGACAGTGTAAGAGGTTTTGGGCTTGTGTGTGTATGTGTGTGTGTGTGTGAGAGAGAGAGAGATAGATACAGAGAGAGAGAGAGAATAATTCCAGAACCATTTGACTGTATCCGTTTGTTTGTGTTTGTTTGTATGCCTGATCATTTCTCTCCGTGTGTGTTCTTCGCATGTCTGATGAAGTGTTCAGTTTCAACTGTGGGCATATCAGTTGTTTATATTTTTCTACAGGGACAGGCATGGTTTGTACATGGATTTACAACACAAATTAGCTGGATCATGTTTTAATCATAATTAATTATGAATATGTTTCTGTGTGTGTGTGTGTTTCTGTATGGGATTCTGTGTGTATGCATGTGTGTGTGCTTTGTGTTCCATATTCTCCCATGTCACTATAATGAGCTTATGGACAATCCAGCTGAGAGGAGAACTTATGATTTAATTTTCAGTCATACCCACAGACACACACACACACACACACCACACACACACACACACACACACACACACCTCATTCTGCATAGTCTGTGGGATATATATGATGAAGTAGATGGTGCTCCTGAGGAGACAATGCTGCAGTCTGATTAGACTAATTGATTGTACATTCATGTATTCACACACACACACACACACACACACACACACACACACACACACACACACATAGGTTCCCATCTTCTGGTGTGGTTTGGCAGTGGCTTTGGACTTGATATGTCAGTCCTCTGATACTGTCACACCCTCTTTCACACATACAGTATTCACACATGCACACACGCGCGTGCACACATACACGCACACACACACGAATGTATGGTCATTTATCATTCCCCAGAGTTCCTCTGTGTTCTCCTCCATATGTGGCCTGTGAAAAGAAACCCAGTTTATCCATGTGCTCTTGGTTCAGGGCTTCACTGGAACCACAGTGTGCATGGACCTAATGGGAAAATGACCCGTTATGTTAACTGGCTGCAATTAGACTAAATGCTTGTATATTTTTGCCTGTTTTGCAGTTTCCCACAGAAGCTGTCTTTTGCCCCCGCAGTGGCGAGGTGGTTGCTACCTCATGTTAGTGCATAGCGAAGTAGAGCAGATTAGAGTGGGGTGAGGTGGAGTGGGGTTGAGTGGAGTGGAGTTGAGTGGCAAAACTCGAGGACTGACGTGACATTTAAAAAGTCTTTTGGAGTGGCGAAGGCAGCCAGTCTAATATGCTGATTAAAATTACAATTAAACTAGAGAGCGGCAACACTATAGACTGAGTGTGACTACACAAAGCAGGTTTAAGGAAGGCTGGCATCAGCATAGAGACTGGGTCTGTGCTGGGGAAGGTCAGTGTCAGGTCAGCACTGGCCAAAGCAGGATGTCACAGCTTTGAGCTGTACACTTTCACAGCCTGAAGGCAAGTCGGTGAGTTAGTCAGTGTCCCCTAGAGCAACCTGGGGATACAAACCCACAACTTTTTGGTTGCTAGCATGCTAACCTGGCTGGCCTGGCTTCCTCACCCCAATGCTACCTTCACAGTAGGGTAGGTGTCCATAGTATGATACATGGAAACGATCAAACTGCAACTAGCATACACTATGGCCATTAAGTAGCATTAAGCAGCTAATAACCCCCTTACACACACACATCCTCCCGTTCATTTTTTTAATGGGACCACTATCACATCATTATCACCTGTTTATGCAAATCATTATGTCTTGATAATGGATGCAACAAACTGATGGATTATGTGGGTTAATAAAAACTGTTCAAGAATGCATTCTTGCTGTTTGAAACACCTCCTTCAGTGTTTTTTCTACACCAAATGCAGGCCCTGTGCTGTCACACTAGTTTGTTTTGTGATTATGCACCATGGTCATGGATGGGGGGGTGCCTTTGAAATGTGTGTACTGTTTTGGTTCTTAGCATCCTGCTCTCATGGTAAAACGGGTCTTTGATATCCTCAAAAGCAGCTTACCTGGAGACTCAGCAGAATGTTTTTTGTGTTTTGCATTTGATAAAAGTGTGTCCACAGAAGGGCTAGATAGCTATCACTTAAAACACGTGTCTTCACACTCATCATTTTGTTGTCGATACAGTATATCAGAGATTAAATGAAATGTTTTGTCCCTTTGATGTGCTCCAATGCATATTAGGAAATCAGGCCTGTTGTTCACTTAGAATATATCCCATGCACCGTTGTTCTAGAACAGGGAGTTTGTGTGTGTGTGTGTGTGTGTAATCAACCAAGTAAGACAGTAACTCCCACAGGGGACATATAAGTCCCAGCTGGCCTAAATATGTGTGTGTGTGTGCGCGCATGCGTGTGTGTGCGTGTGTGTGAGTTATGTGTGTGTGCATGCGTGTGTGCGCGCGTGTGTGTGTGTGTGTTGAAGGGGTTGGGTGTGTGTGTGTCAAGGGAGTCGGGGTGCAAAATCTACACCTGACTTATCTTGCACTTGTACAACTTGAAAAACCACGTGTATAATCTGCAATTGCCATTGACAATATGTAAATGCAGTCATGCAATTTGTAAATATTGTGAAATAACCTAATAATTCAGTATGCATAATACTGAAATATTCAGTTTAGTTTCCATAACTGCAAAGATAGATTGAAATATGACTGATATAGAAATGCACAATATTCAGTAATAACCTACTTAATATGCAAAGTAGCTCTGCAATTCAGTTTAGTTTTGAATAACTGTTTTATAAAGACTATATAACTAAAATAAAATGAGTAATAAACATCTTTCCATATGCATGCTGGGAAAAACTTGTGCACTCATCTTATTGTCAGTGTTCGAGATGGACTCCATTTCAGTACAAATTAAGCAGTTTTTGTACTTCATTCACAATGTATGGACATACTCTTTGAAAACTTTAAACTGAAGACTGATCATGCACAACATGAAAATTGACAATATCGGACTTGGACAGAGGCTGTAGGCTACATTGTCTTTTATGCAGCTGCAGCTGCAGCTACGGATGGGATAGAGGACGTGAGATGCAAGCGGTCCTAAGCGATTAAACAGTGTGCGAAAAATATACGAAAATAGGTTGGAATCTGTTATTTGTGTCCTGTGAAAATCTAGCATAGAAATGACTTCATTAAGTTAACCTCAATCCTAATGCACAGTTGAGCAATTGGAAACTGACATCTTTTACCTGTATTTTATAAGTAGTGAACTACTCCTGAAAACTTACATCATAATGATGCTTCCACTGTAGAATCTCTCCCATTTCCTCTTAGTGAATTGACTGCCACAAATGTTCACACTTCCTTGCTCTCCAGCTTAAAAAAAAACAAAACGCTGCTTACTAAGAGGTGCAATCAACTGTCAATCATCAGTATTAGTGAATGAAATTCAGGGGGACATCTGGAGTGGCCAGTCAGATTCCAGAGGAGTCCAGTGTTACGCTAGTCCCTCCTCTGGCTCTGCCCCTGGTCCATGGAGATAGTATATGAGTGCTTCTCTGTAATGTTCTGTGTGGGTATGTGTTAAGACAGTGCATCTGTGAGTCTTGAAGTCATGAGTAAACAAGTCACTGTTCTGTCTCTGTTTTGAAAAAAAACAAAAACAAAAACAAAGAAACAAAAATAAACATCTCTAAATAAACTCTCTCTTTAAACAACCAAACATGCTGGACACTCTTCTTTCTATTTCTGCCTCCGGCAACCCACATGGTTACCATGGGAATTGGAGCCTCTGTGATGTCAGCAGTCATCACTCACCCTTCCTTCACAACCCCAAAACTATTTTTCTTTTTTTCTACACCTCAGAGAGCGACTTTTCCTGTCTTGAGCCTCAGAGGTCCACAGTGCCAGGCCTCACTTCAAACGAGTCACAACAAAGCAGATCAATTAGGGGTTTCTCGCTAAAGGCCTGGTGCCCAGGGACATTTCTTGGGAAATGTTGCTGAAGTGTTATTTGTCATTAGCCCTCTGCTTTGCACTATTTACATTCTGTATGAATTGCAGTTCTTTTTCTCCACCCCGCCCCCTATTCCCTGTCCTTGGGCTTGTTTGACTTGGCTGGCTGGCTGGCTCGCTTAAAGCAAAGCGGGGCAATGAAGCCTTTTCATTGGGCAAATATCTGTGATGTTGCTTACAGCATGGACTTTTAGGGCAGTGGGGGTTGAAGTTGGCATAGGTTAATAGAAAGCAAAGGGGTACAACCTCTGAGTTTGTGTGTGTGTGTCTGTGGGGGGGGGGGTCTATCTTGTCCAGTATTCAAGGATTTTGCTGTATGTTTAAATAATAGTTCTGCACATGAATGTTGAAAGCTATCTTTTTGTTTTCTTCCCCACACTCTCCTTCTCCATCTATCTCTCTCTCTCTCTCTCTCTCTCTTTCTCTCGTTCTCTCTCTGCAGCAGCAGTAGTGTGCAGAGGTATGATGAGCGTATCGCTCTCATTGTCTTCCTCTCTCTGGTCATGCTCATGAGCGTGCTGGGCAACCTGCTGGTCATGGTGGCTGTGTGCAAGGATCGCCAGCTAAGGTAACACAGACTCACACACACACACACACAAAAAGACATACACAAACTTGCACAAGCACACCTATACACACACACACACACACACAAGCTCAAGGTCCCTTTTCGCTCCAACGAAAGTGTCAAGGCTTGACATTTGTACATGTTGACTGCTCTCTCATTTTATGAGAAAGTCAGTGGAAATTATTGTACCAAACTCTTCTGTTTAGTGTTCTCCCCCCTATTTTTCTCCTTCTCTTTGTCCCTCTCTCACTTCCTTTCTCTTCTCTTCTCTCTCTGTCTGTCTCTCTCTCTCCTCTGAATGTTTTTGTTGCTTCTCTGTAGATGACTGTGCATTGCATAATGTTGAACAGCAGGGTGCTGTAATTGGTTTAGCTCAAAAGACCGAAAGCTTCCTGGCTGTTTATGTGTGTGTGTGTGTGTGTGTGTGTGTGTATGTCTGTGTGTGTTTGTGTGTGCTAGTCCAGCTTTTAAACCTGCAGTAAAGACATGCTGTGTTTACCAGTGGAGCAAACTACCACTGCTGTTTTCTCACAGTAAGCAACGCTACAGCAGCACCAGTTCTGGACGGCATGTCGACAGAGGACCGCAGGACTCAAAACACATGGACACATAGTACACTGACACAGACTTACAGTCCCCTGATTACCTGAGGACACAAAACACGTGCACACACACACACACACACACACACACACACACACACTCACACACACACACACACACACACACACACTGAAGTCTCTCTGGTGTGTCTCCGGAGACTGTGTGTGCGTGTGTGTTTGTATCTTTTTCATTATCAAATGTCAGCAGAATGGAAGCGGTCTGTTTCTTGGCAAGGCTGATAGGTTGTAAGGTTAGTTAACTGTGCCACTGTTTGTCTCAAGTCATTTCTTTCAGCTTCACTCTGTCAATCGTACTTACATAGGGTCAATCTCAGTCTGCCCTCTCTCTCTCACACACACATGCACACACACACACACACACACACATACACACACACACACATAATGAGGGGCATTTGTCTCTGACCATGTTAGAAATTAGTGTATCACAGAAACAAATCCACAGATCCACAAAAAGGAAAATATTACTTCTGTCTGAAAGCTTGAAAGTTACTGTGATGAATGTATACAGACAGTCCGTTCTACTGATGGGATGACAAGGCGGCGATGGCTTAGAGTTCTGTTTCCTCAGCAGCAGCAGAGATGACTTCCAGCTCATCTCACCCAGCAGGAATGGCCTGGCTTGGCTTATCACCAGGCCGCTGAGGAGGAGTCGAGTGAGGGCCTCCCAGAGGGCCTCATTGTTTTGTGCCAGGCTCTAGCGCTATCGCTCCCATCAGTACCGCATAAGGCAGCAGGAAGGAGTTTTGGTGCAAAACTCGCGAGCTAATTGCCTTGCCAGGCACCAGATTTATCACTCTCATCTGACCAGAGGAAGAGTGAAGTTAAAATCTCAGTGGACTTGATTTTCTCACGCTCACTTCTCACGGAGTCTACTGGGGAGCTCTGGCACGTTTCGGCCTAGATATTCTTTTTAGTGAGCTTCACACGCTTTCATTTGGCACAAAAATGATGAAAGTCCATCCAGAAAAATGTGTGAGCGAACCCGCTAATATGGGAAGCATTACAGATCGTAGCGATCTGGGTATATTTGGGCTTTTATCGAGGCGATGATGGTAAAGGTGCCATTCGGCAATTGGAGGATCACAGGTTTTGAGCCCTGCACCTCCTGACTCAATTGGAGTCTCCTTGAGCAAAATACTGAACCCCAAATTGCTCCTGGTGAGCAGGTTGGCACCTTGCATGACAGCCTCTAGTCTGCCACCAGTGTAGGAATAGGTGAATGTGAGGTGTACATTGTAAAGCACTTTGAGTGTTTGTAGGAGTAAAAAAGCATAATAGAAATGCAGTTCCTACCAACCCGGCTCCGTTTGACTGGGTGCCGGCAGATATAATTTATCAGAGGTGAACAGGTTCACAGAGCATAGTTTGTAAATGTGTTTATAGATACCTCACCTGATCATAAAGCTTTAAAAATCAGCTCAGAAAGTGAAACTGTAACATAGTCTACGTTTGCTTTCAGATTCTAGCAGTGTTCAACCACTACACATATGACCAGATATCGCCTTTATAGCACCACTTTGGTATTAGTCAGTTTCATTGCCAAATATAGCAGTCAAAAAGTTTGGTCTAGAATTAGTTGTAGCTGGTACTGTTAGCGGTACAAACAGACACCACACAGTGGCCACAGAGAAAAGTAATGGCAACACTTTACTTGACTCGACTCAGATAAGATTATGAATACTTCAGAACTTGTATAGTAAGTGACATTTGAAGTAGACTTAACAAGACCTTACATAAGACATTCATGAAATATTTAGATGTGACATGATCAGGCAACAAGTTTAAAACAAAAACTGCAATGCTGCTTTGAGATTGTTGGACTTTTATTTTGATATGTTATCGCCAGTCTGTCTTCCACATTTATGAAAGGCTAGGTATGAATGTTGAGTCATGTCTTATGAAACTGTAATGAATGCTTTGTGAGCAACTTATGACAGCTGCAATGTCTGTGGTATGTACTCACCTGTCAAGTAAAGTGTTACCAAAGTAATTTACCAGTAGTTTAAAACTTCAGACCAGGCAGTTAGTTCATAGGCTATGTTTATGTATCCTTCATTTGAGCATATAGCAGGGGGAAAAATAAGCTGTCTCATACTGTTCTAAGATTCAAGCACAGTGTTCAACGGAGCTACACATATCACTGAACAACATCACATTTAAAGCACCACTTTAGAACTGTAGAACATCTCAAATACAAGCATTCAAAAGAGGTTGGAGTTTGACCTTTGAGAGACCACAGTGTGGAGTGTATAAATTGTTTTCCTTTTTGAGTTGAGTTTTGAACCAGCTAACTGCTGTGGATGAATTCACAACTCTTGCTTTGGGGTCAGGCCATCAGCATGTATATTTGTGTGTGTGGTTATTAATAGCACTGTGTTTGCAGTAGAGGTTACCTCATCCTCAGGTTTATTACTCATCTGTGGAGTGCCCAGAGGCCAGCTCTTACTCTGAACACAAACACTACCCCCCACCTCTGTTAGCCTCTCTCTCTTTCTCTCTCTCTCTCTCTCTCTCTCTCTTTCCCTTTAGCCTCTCTCACGAACTCCCTTCCCTCTCTCTTTCTTTTTTTTTTGCTCTATTTCTCTTTGCTTTTCACTGAACATTTCTCTGTCTACTTCTAGTTCCCATTTCCATCCTGTCTTTCCCGTTTACAGACTCTCTCTCTCCTATCCTCTTTTTATCCCATCTGTATCATTTCTGCATTTTTCTTTGCTCAATCAGTTCTTGCAAAAACTGATATTTGTCCTTTTTGTAAAAACAATTCCCTCCACACACACACACACACAAAAAGAACGGCTGGGTAAGAGCGCCACAAACAACCGTCAAGAACACGTCAATCAACTGTCATGTCACAATGCAAAAACTTTGTTTCCACACATAGTCACAGAAGCCATGAGAATTTTCAAAAATGTCCACTTTGACCGTCATTTTCAAGTCACAGTAACTGTAAACTCTAACTGTGGACAATAGTCCAACAGACTGTTAAAAAATGTCATTTTTTTTTATAAATACCCAGCTACATGTGCTCTACAAGGCAACAATCCTATGCTTTTTCACCCTGCCTCAATCTCATGCCTGGTTCTGCCTTTACTCTCATAACACTTTTTAAATGTTTTTTCATGTCAGAAACCAGATGTATTCTGTTTCTCTCACACAGATATTTGCAAGAAAAAATATCATTTATTTAGAGCAACATTAGAGAAGAGAACATTACACAAGAGAACATTAATCATGTATTATTTTTCCCCATCTTCATCACAGGAAAATAAAGACCAATTACTTCATTGTGTCGCTGGCCTTCGCGGACCTGCTGGTGTCAGTCCTGGTGATGCCGTTCGGGGCTATCGAACTGCTCCAGCAGGACTGGACCTTCGGCGAGACCTTCTGCCTGGTGCGGACCTCGCTAGACGTCCTGCTGACCACAGCCTCCATCCTCCACCTCTGTTGCATCTCTCTGGACAGGTAATGTTACCTGTCTGAGCATCAGACTCCGCTGTGGGCTCCGCTAGAGATAAACAGCCATGGCCAAAAAGCCACTCTGAGTCCATTTGAATTGATCATGGAGGCAGGGAGGGAAAGACAGAAAGAGAGAGAAGGAGATGGAGAGCAGAAATAGCATCTCGTGTAGCTGTGAGTGATTGTCATGTGAAATACAGTATGCTGTATGGTATGGTAGGGAGATGGTGTGTTAGGTAGCTGGAGTGATGGTGTTTTAATTTAGTGCATTAGGTGACTGGTGGTGTTCTAGACTGCTGTGTTAGTCTGTGTCTTGGGTGCTTAGTGTTTTAACTATCTTAAGTACTATGTGCTGTGGTGTGGTAGTGTGGTTATTGGTGTGTTAACTAGATATGAGCACTTGGTGATGATGTGTTGCATAGATGGTGCAAGATGGTTGTGCAGATGGGTGGTGTGTTGTGTATGTAATGTGTTAGGTGAATGGTGCGATGGTGTGTTTGATACAGTCTTTGGTGTGTTGCATAGATGTTGTACAGATTGGTGGTGTGTGTTTGGTGTGTGTAATGAGGTGTGTTAGGTGGATACCAGAATTTTGTACAGTATGGTGTACAGTTTGGTGCTAGATGGAGTGTTAGGAGACTGGGTTAGGTACATAGTTTGTGTATGTGTGTGTGTGTGTGTGTGTGCAGAAGTATCACTGCCTTCTGGGGCATATCTGTCTAAATTGATTGGGTGGTATGCCCCACACTGTCTCAACGCTTCCTTTTACTAAGACATTTAGAGGTGAACTTGCTTTCAAGTGAGCTTTTGATGCAGAAAGCAGAGACAGGTGGGGCCTTACACACACAGGTGGGGCATTGTGCACACAAACACACACAGACACAGACACACACACACACACACACACACACACACACACACACCCACATACAGATTTGAGACACACTCACCGTCCTCATGCTTCAGACTACTGATGCCATCGCTGCTATGGCAACAGGATGTCACACCAGTGGATTTGGTGAATCACTGAAGAGCCACCACCTTTTTTTTTAACATGAATCAGTTATCAAGACTCCTTAGCACTTCTTTGTGTGTGTGTGTGTGTGTGTGTGTGTGTGCCTGTTTGTGCTTACGTTTGTGCTTATGTGTCTATCTGTGCTTGTGTGTGCATGTCTGTCTGTCTTTGCTGTGAGTCTGTCTGTGTGTCTGGTGTGTGTGTCTGTCCGTCTGCCAGTTTGTGTGTGTGTGTTTGTGTGTTTGTGTGTGTGTGTGTGTGTGTGTGTATGCATTAGTGTAAGGCATACGTAATTACCTGTACTCCCTGGTGTTCCTGGAGAACATTGTCTTGTTTTATTCAATTATGTGTTTGAGCCCTGTGCTTCCACATGCGGCTAATGCCTTCATCGGTCCTCATTAAGTGACTGCCGTCATGGCCTTTGTGGTCCTCCGCCCAGCCGTACCTCTCTCTACAGTCAACCTCTCTGTAGTCCACTTGTGTCCTCTCAGTGTGTATGAGTTATCAAAATAATGTGTGTGTAAGTAACACTTGAGTGAAAGTGTGTGTGTGTGTGTGTGTGTGTGTGTGTGTGTGTGTGTGTTTGTGCATGTGTGTGTGTTCGTATACATGTGTGCATGTGTGTGTGTGTGTGTGTGTGCATTTGAGTGTGTATGCATGCGTGTTTGTGTGTGTGGTTATCTATCTGTCTCTATCTGTGCACATGTTCATAGCCCCTCTCTCCCACCCTGGTCTCTGTGAAGGTCACTTAGTCCCAGCTCACTCCGTCTCTTCAGCAGGGCTGCGTCATTACCCAGGCAGTCGTGTCAGACAAGCGAGGCAGAGCACAGCTCTCTTTATGCTTTTAAGGAATCAAAGTATATTTGGCTTCCAGAAAAACAGCAGCACCCCGGGGCCACACGTCGGACGCACAAAGGCGCTTCATCATGGCGTTTAAGCAGGAGAGAGCGTCTTGGCAGCCCGGCAGAATGCATGCATGAGGAAGGAGGACAATAAAGAGAGACAGACGCTGGCTGGCTGGTGCTTTTAGGCTGCAAGCTAAAGGATGCATTAAGAGGCACTTGCAGACGGAGATAGAGGGGAGGGAGAAGTGGGGAGAGAAGGAGAGGAAGATTCAGCAAAAGAAGAGAGAAGACAAAGAGGAATAAAGAGCAAAGCAGAAAGATGAGCAGGAAGACAGGAGAAAAGAAAGGATGAACATAGATAATAGCCATTATTAGTGGCTGACATCAGACCTTTGTAAAAACAGGCTCTGATATGTCAGTAATTTTGACAGGAGGCACTTTTTAGTCTGATCTTTGGTTTAGCTATGGCAAAGGACAAAGGACAAAATTCACACGATATGCACTTTGGTTATTTTGGGAGAAAGGGGAGAGAGAGAGAGGGAGAGATGGAAAGGAGAAGAGGAAAGAAAAAGTGTTAGAGAATGAGGGGAGTGAGAATAGAAGAAGAAGAGAGCAGAAGGGAAAATAGATTGCAGAAAAAAAGAGAGAGAGGAAAGGGGGAGAGAAGAAAGTGGAGAGAGAAGAGATGAAAGGAAATGGTCTACATGCACATCTTCACACATTTACTGTGTCAGAAATTTCTTTCTCATGTCACTCACTGACCTCCTCCTCTGTCTCTTCTTGATTTCTTGTGTTTTTCCACTTTCATTTTTTTGAGTGAAGAAAGGAGTGTTTCATTTCATTTCATTTTGTTTCATTTCGTTTCAGTTCGTTTTTTGGTTAGGGTTTAGAATGTCTTGATTTTGTTTTTGGAAGGCCAGGGTTCCCTCTGTTACTGGGAATACAGAAACCATGAAAACATCATCTTCATGTAGATATTCACTCTGTTTAAGCTTATTATCATCTGGACACAGAGGTGCCTCAGAGGTAATACTGAATATAACAGATGGGCTTATTCTGACATCCACTTGCGAGTGCTAGAAACACTGTCCTGAATATTTTAGCCAGACCCACAGGAGGGGGAGAGGAGAGACCCCCCCCCCCCTTTCTAAAAACCCAGTTCCAATTTCACTAAAGTGTTCCATGTATAACAAGACTTGTAAAGGAATGCCTATAATAGGCTCTCTCACTAAAGATGTTTTATACTCAGACAAGACCCCTTTTACAGAGGGCTTAAAAAGCTCTCGGTTAACTGAAATAATGTAGTGTAATGCTGTGTTCAGTGGTCAGTCCAGAAAAATGGACCATTATTTGTTTTTTTTCCATGCTGTAGCTCTTCCATTTGAGACACTGGCTGTAAACTTGGCTTATCAAAAGCTTATGCTGGTGTTTCATGGTCAGGGTAGCCTCCTCTGTTCTCCTTTCCTCTCCTCTCTTCTCCTCTCCTCCTCTCTTCTCTCCTCTCCTCTTCTCTCTCCTCTTTTCCTCTCCTCTCCTCTCTCCTCCTCTCCTCTCCTCCTCTCTCTCTTCTCTCCTCTCCTCTTCTCTTTCTTCTCTCCTCTCCTCTTCTCTTCTCCTTCTGTGTTGAATTTCACCTCCTCTCCTAGACTCTCTTTCTCTCTCTTCTCTCTCCTCCACATCTCCAGTTATCTACTGTATGTTCTCTCCTCCTGTCTTCTGCTGTTGTGACCTTCTTTCATCTGTTCTATGCTTTTTTCCCCTCGTTCCTCACTATCCTTTTTTTCTGTGTATGTGTTCATGTCTGTGCATGCATGTGTGTCTGTATCTGGGCCTGTGTGTGTGTGTGTGTGTGTCCCTTGGGCAGTCTCTTCTTGCGTGGTATTGTGTAAACTGTGTGTGGTGAATGAAGGGCACACGTGTCCTGGTGTCCCCAAATGCTGTTCCATCCTGCGTGGGTATGTGTGTGTGTGTGTGTGTGTGTGTGTCTGTGCGTTTCCTCCTTTCTCAGCCAGAGCTGGAGTCAGAAAGTGACCTGTAGTGTTTTCACAACACACACACACCAAAAGCACTGTTGTGGAGGTACAGTGT
>PYXC01000089.1:1515000-1540000 GCA_015244755.2 Tenualosa ilisha | reverse complement strand
GGAAAATGGGCTGTACTCGATGAATATACTTGCATTTAGTTGTTTATTTCCTGTGTTCTTTGAGAGCTTTCTTTTTTTTATTCCATATCTTCTTCTTCTGTTGTTATTCTTTTATCTCTAATCCTTGCCTGGAGCTCATTGACAGAGAGCAGATGTCGTATTTACTTGTGCAGTCTCTGTGAAAATAGTCCAAAAAGATGTACCAGCGTTTTCCCGCAGCGGGAAGAAGGCTTGTTTGAAGTGTGTGTAACACATAGCACACAGCTAGCAGATGCAGTGTGTGTCCAGGTCACACAGTGTGATTCTGCACAACAAAGCCAGCACTGACGTACCTGTGGGTTCACCACTGATTCAACCCAGAAAGGAACAAGAAAGAGATGTTAGATTGATTGTCTGACAGTTAAAAAATATATACACACACAAACACGCACACAAATACACACACGCACACACACAAACCTAAACAAAAAGCTATGATGATCCCAGATAAAAGTTCAAAACAGCAAAGGTTGCTGTCAGAAAGGGTTTTTCATGAATGTAATTTTTCCTCAGCTGAAACAAAGCAATTTGTTCTTTCCTGGCAGAAGGCATTTAGTCCCTGTGTGCCATTTTCTGATATTGATCTTTATTTAATATTCTTCTGAGCATGTTTGGGTACGCTCTCTGAAGACGGATCACAGAGGTTAAAGTTATATTCCTCCTCACTACCATGTCAAACCTCACCAAAGGTCCACCGATAGGAATCTAATGCACAAATTCTGCCAGCTTGTTCCAAGGCATTTAGAGTTTTTTCTCAATCGCTAATATTCTTTTGTCCAATCATCAACCTCATTTACAAAACTCTAAATACAATTTGCACACCATCTGCCTCTTCTGGCCATACAGTTGACACATTTCTTGCACTTTTTACACTATATGCAGTCAATGAGTGCATTTCTACATTTTTTACATACTAGAATCACCCCAACACCAAAATGAACAAATCTTAGAGGTTTTGAAAAAAAGTCATTACAGATTGGGTAAAAGCATGTTAGCAGCTGGGAATAACTGTAGGCCTGTGCATCTGCAACAATTCTTGAAGAATTTCTATGGAACATTCATTATATAATGTAAAATGACAGACTCATTGCACACATCACTGTAAACACTCTCAAAAATATAATTGGTGGTTACTGTTAGTAAATGGAACCGGGGGTTTGAAGTCAATGTAGTCCATGATTTTGTGGATTTTAAACACACGAAAATGAGTGTAGTTTCAAAAAATGCCATCACTTGTATTTTGAAAGTATATGCTGACTGACTGCATGTTCACCGTGTAAAGAAAACACATGCATGTTTGGTAGGACTATTTGATTTTGAGCCAAATTGTTTGTGTTTTGTTAACAAAATGTTAGTTTGATAAGAAAACTTATTGTTTGGCTAATTGTGCGATGTAGGTGTTTTGCTGTGTTAAGAGTTTCGAAGATATTTTAATCATAGGTTAATGCTTGTTAGCAATTGGAAAAATATATATATATATATATATATATTGTTTGCTATGATTTTTTATGATTTCTCTGATTTTGAGCTCTGTTTCAGTCTCTCAGTTCTGATCAGGCCTGAGTATTATGCAAATGTTGCTGTTTCTTGTCATGCAAATGGACGTCTATCTCTGCCTGCCTAATAAATAACTCACGGCAGAAGTCAGGGTTCTTCAAGTCAAATCAGCTGCCAGCCTGACTGTCTGACTGGTTCTGTCTCTGGGGCAGTAATTAGTAGCATTGACAGTGAGCAACGTAAACACTGAAGTCTTCTCATTATCAGGGTAATACACACACACACACACACACACACACACACATATTCATTCACACACATAGGCACATACACACACGGTTTCAGATGGATGTGTGCCCCTGCTCCTATCGATTGCCCCTGGTGCAGTCATGCCCAGGGTTGGTGCAGGGGCATCACTCGACGATGGCGGGCATGGTGCCACACGGCTCAGATTAATGGGAAGTATCGAATCGCTGCACTTTGTTGCCCAACACAAGTCTGTCTGATCAATTGTGTTGACAAACTAGGCAGATATATATATATACACACACACAATATATATATATATATATATATATATATATATATATATATAGTGTGTGTATGAAAGAGTATATATGAAAAAGGACAAAAAAGAGAAAAAGAATTCTTTCTGAAGAGAATGAGACAGCAAGGAAATGCGAATGAGAGAAGTTGTGAGCAGGAGCAGTGTGTCTCTGCTGCCTAAGCACTTTTCCAAGTCTGTGAGAGAGACCAGGCTGGGGTGCCAACAAAGCCCAGGTCTGCTCTTTAAAGATTAATGTCCAGAGGAGTTGAGCCTTCTGCTTCAGCTCACCCAGCCACCATGGCCCAGCTGTGAGAGTTTTAGTGCCAAACACTCACCAATATGAGTGTGTAGGTTGTAATACCTTATTATGCTTAATGAGTGCAGTCATAACTATTTGTAAATGGTTATACAGACTGAAGTTGGTCAGTAAGAAGCTTTTATGAACACTTTATAGCCTTTGGCAACTTTGTTTTCATTTGTATTCAGAAATGTCATTAAACTCATTAGAGATACAGGCATTAAGTAAAGTGTTAACTTTGAAGTTTAATGACATTTATTTTCAGAATACAAATATAAAATAAAGAGTTGGTTAACAGTGAGTCCTTTCCTGTGCTCTGCTCTGTCCCCTGTGGCTGTGTGACAGGGCACGCATGGGGGCTCCTCCACTCTGTGTCAGGTCAGATAGTGCAATTAGCACAATCCTGTGGTTGAGAGGGCACCCATTTAAGCTTCACAGGAGAATTCTTATTCAGATGAGCACTTTAATGATAATTGTCATCCAGGTGCTGTGCTGTCTCTCTCACACACACACACAGACACACACTCACACTTACCTATACATACACACACATACACATGCACATGCACACTTTCATATAGATACACAAAGCACACACAAACACTGCTTTCACAAATGTTCACACACTCATAATGCATATTTAAGCATGAATACACTCTCTCTTTCTCACACACATACACACACACACACACACACACACACACACACATGCACACACACACACACACACACACAGACAGCAGAGAAGGTCATGAAAGATGAGATGACATTAGAGTGTTTGGCTTATTAATAAGAGTGAAAGGTCTGAATGTTAATTAATCCTGAGACTTCTGCAAAAAAGAGTTTCTAAAAAGAACTTCAGCTGACTGTGTGTGTGTGTGTTCAAGACATTATTCATTCTGGCCCTCTCACATACATATGTTTTCACTCTCACATACACACATTCTCTTCTCATGTACATATATATTTTCACTCTCACATACATACATTTTTCACACTCACATACATACATACATTCTCTTCGCACATACATACATTCTCCTTTCACATACATACTTTTTTAGCACTAACATACATACATTCTCCTTTCATATACATACATTCTCCTCTCACATACATACATTCTACTTGTACATATATACATTCTTCTCTCACATAGGCCTACATACATTCTCCTCTCCTCTAGTAAGGTTAGGTAAATCAAGAGGCAATCAATAATGACTTTTTTTACAATTCACTTGAACAAGGCAAAAGTGGACTAAGTATTGCATGCACTTTATTGTTAGTGTCTTGATAATTGTAATGCACTGCAACTTGTATAGCTACACAATACAGCTAAAGCTTCAGAAATTAGAACATTGTTGAAGAGTTCATTAATTTCAGTAACGCAAGGTAAAGAAATATCTGGTGTCTGAAAAATATTTCTGCTCCTGTACGACGTACGGTTATACGATTTACAGGCGGTATGTAGTACCGTAAGAGAAGAGGGTTTATGCTGGCTAAAATCCCCCACATTTAAAATTAGTAATGTGCCTTGTTTAAGTAGAAAACACATCTACCCACAATATGTCATTTGAGACAAGTGTCCGATGGAGAGAATAGCGTAAAGTCAACCCGAAATAGTCATCCAGCGATATTGATCTGTGGTGCGTGTCTGCTGCAGACAGCTTTTTTATTTGCGTTCTGTCGGATTTTGGGCGTTTGGTGCGAAGAATCTCCTCGATAAAAATGTGTACCTCTTTTGTGATAATTTGTGTTTATTCCGACATCACAGAGCGCTGCACAGATGTTTTCTGTTAGACGACGATTGTCATGACTTAAATGTTCACTATGCGCATATTAGGCTATGAAGGGGTACGCTGCAGTGATGCACGGGTCCATGTCCTATGAACGACTCGCACCCGACCGATATTTTCAACTAACCCACCCGCGACTTGAACCGCAAAAAATAATTATGAAAATATTGTACCCGACCCGCTTCCAGATCCCCATATTTCTAAAAGTAGCCTAGTCTTTGCTCTTTATTAACTTATAGCGTCCTCGTTTGTAGAACAGTAGTATTGGTTCCTCTTCTTATCTGCTGAGCAGACGAGGATATGTTGGCTAACTGCGGGGAGGCCAAAATCCCCCTCAGGACCGCGATGACTTCGTTTAGTGCACCTGCCTCGAGTTCCTCCATATGAGTTACGTTACCTTCGCCGGTCCTATTAGGAGCAGGACAGCCAATCACAGCCAAGATTTTCAGCCAGTCACAGCTTGATAAATGCCTCGCCTTCCGTTTCCACTATACTGCTTCCGTTTCAACTATACTTTCTCACACACACATATTTTCTTCTCACACATACGTACATTCTTCTTTCACATGCACATATTCTCTTTAGAGATGAAAAATATGAATGTATATGTAAGGAAAATATACATATGTGAGAGTAATGTATATGTAATATATATGTATGTGAGTTGTGTACAATATATCTATGTAAGAGTAAAAATACATGTATGTAAGAGGACAATATATCTATGTGAGAGCAATATATATGTATGTGGGAGGTGTAAAATGTAGGGATGCAAGAGTAAAAGTACACATATGTGAGAGGAGAATGTATGTATGTGAGTGTGAAAACATGTATGTGAAAGGAGAATGTATGTTTGTGCAAGAAGAATGTATGTATGTGAAAGGAGAATGTATGTAAGTGCAAGAAGAATGTATGTATGTATGTGAAAGGAGAATGTATGTAAGTGCAAGAAGAATGTATGTATGTGTAAGGAGAATGTATGTATGTGACAGGAGAATGTATGTATGTGAGAGTGAGAATATATGTATGTGAGAGGGCCAGAATGAATAATGTCTTGAGTGGCTCCTCATATGTGTGTGTGTGTGTGTAAATGTGCACACATGTGTCTGTGTCTTTGTGTCTGTGTGTGTGTTTGAAGTTTATGGGGGTGTCTTTTGCAGAAAGGATTAGAGAGTCACCCAAATCAACTCTCCTCCTTTCTATCGCAAAGTAATTTACAGTACATTTTTATTAGCTGTCCCAAATCCCTGTGTCCCCTTGTCACGTCAACGCCGGCCGGCACTCATATTCCACTGAGCAAACATAGATAGTCCTTATGTCGGAACAGCTGGTCCCCCATCAACAGCCCCCCTCCACAACAGCCATTCTCTGCTTCATTAACTCTGCCTGTGTGCTGTGTTTGGTTAGCTTGCGGTCTCTATACATACACTGGAAATGCACTGTACCCACAGCACAAAGGACTGCATAAACACTCCTGTGTTTATAGAGCTGTTTGCACACTAGTGCTATATTAGTCCTCATATACCAACATACCGCGAGGCCACCGCTGTAAAGATTATGGATGTGTTTTACGCATTTGTCAACTATTTTACACTTGCAGCGCACTTGTGAGTTCTAAAATATGTAAACAGCATAAAACACGTAAGAGGTAAAATGCCATTCCATACTATTAGCTGTACCGGGGACATAATGTGATATTCCACTGTGCTGCTGCCCAGTGACGTCAAACATCGGACAAACTTATCAAGGTTATATGAACGTACCTCTGATGAACTTCCGAAGAGAAACTGAAAACTGAGTCAAAGGCTGCTGATTTGGAATGAAGTTATGCACTGAATCACAATACCTATTTCATGATTGGCTGATTCATTCATGCCCCTTAGGTCTTTGAGGATTCAAGGGGAGATAGTGGAGTTCAGTCATTGTAACTGAGTGACGAATTATAACCATTGTGTGAAAAATCAGGATTTTGTGTGTTAACACATGGAAAATTGTAATTGTGCGTGTATGTGTGTGTGTGTGCATGTGTGTGTGTGTGTGTCTATGTGTGTGTGTGTTTGTGTGTGTGCATGAGTGGGTAACCCTGTGTATGTTTGTCCCGCTGCAGGTTGAGGAGCGACAGAACAACGGCACGGCGTGCGTCTTCCTGGTGAACAAGCCGTACGCTCTCACCTGCTCCGTAGTGGCGTTCTACATCCCACTGGGCCTGATGGTGCTGGCCTACCAGCGCATCTACGTGACAGCGCGTGAGCACGCGCGGCAGATCGGCGCCCTCCAGAGGGCCGGAGGCGCCGCCTCGTCCTCCTCAGGCTTGGGCGGCTCTTCGCACGACAGCGCCGACCACCAGCGCAACCACCGCATGCGCACGGAGACCAAGGCGGCCAAGACTCTTTGCATCATTATGGGATGCTTCTGCCTGTGCTGGGCGCCGTTCTTCATCACGAACGTGGTGGACCCCTTCATCGACTACACGGTTCCCGAAAAGCTGTGGGCTGCATGCCTGTGGCTGGGCTACATCAACTCTATGCTCAACCCCATCCTGTACGCCTTCCTCAACAAGTCCTTCCGCCGTGCCTTCCTCATCATCCTGTGCTGTGGCCAGAAGCGCTACCGCAGACCGTCCATACTGGGGCCCCGCACGCCCTGCACCGCCACGCAGATCAATGGGTCCACGCACATGCTCAAGTAAGTCACACGCACATACACACACACACACACACACACGCATTTATTTGCTTCAACATACTCACTTAGTTGGGGACCAAAGACTGGTCACTGCTCAGGACACCTACATGACATCATTTCTCTTCCTAGTGTCATTGGAGTGCCTTCAACATATTTTGGTTCCAGTAGTAATGTCCCAACAAGGTTTGACTGGAGATAATGTCCTCTAAAATAGCCTATACTTCCTAACTGCACTCATACATGATTTTCCCTGGAGGTCCTTTTAATAAGCTTTGTCACAATGAGTCACTCGCAATTAAAATATTCTTGTAACTTGGCTTACACTTATGTGTAGTTATGTCAAAGCGTTAATAGGTCTAATAATTGAAAGGGTGCTATCATGCGTTTGGACAAAAGGCTGAAAATGCTTTTGTGTGCTGTTAAGTCACTAAAGGGCCATTATGCTACCTATTCATGGGTTGCCATGGAGACTCCGGTGGTTTCAGTGTAATGGATCTGATGTCTGTAAGTATCTAGGCAACCAATCCATACTGCCCACCTGCTTATGCACGTGTGTGTTAAGAGAGCAAGTGAGGGATAGAGTTTTGAACCCTTCAGGAATCAAACCTTCAGGAACACAACCAGAGACTCCAGGCACTATGGAAAGGACAACGGTGGCCAAAGTGTTCCAATATACGGAGGTAATGGACTATGGAGTCAGGAGCAGAGACCTCCACAACATGAGACGTGTTGAAAATGAAAAAAAAGCATGTGTTTCAGTTGTACAAGAGGTCTGTTCGTTTGCCGTACTGTTTTCTTTGGTTGCTGACACTGGTGAGCTGAATAACAGCTTGGTAGATTACTTTGTAGTTACTATTTAAAAGAGCGATGATATAGATTGGTGATCATGACTTCTCTACCAGACCTACTTCATAAGTGTCTTGTTACAGGGAATTAACACTCCCTGTACTTATCAACCAATCAGAAAGCAGTATTTCATGGATGCTTAATGCTTTGGATGCTAAAGGCTCATATCATAATACTGATATCACACAACTGTTTGCTAATCATGGAGCTCCATATTATATCTGGCAGTCATAACACACTACTGGTGACATAAGATGGTTGTCCACTTTCACAAATGTGATAAGGCTTTAGCACAGTGGTGTTTGGGATTATGGTCATGGCTGTGGTACTGGTATGGCGCTGGTTACAGCAAGGCTACATCCTTTATTAGGGGGTGAGGAGAAATGACCAACACTGTGTGTGTGTGTGTGTGTGTGTGTGTGTGTGTGTGAGTGTGAGTGTGCCCCTGTGGGTCACACTCCTTATCCCTGCCTGTGCTAGTGTGTGCTCAAATAAGGCTCAGACATCAGTGTCTCTGGGGTTCATGTCAGCTCTTGTCCTTTTCCTCCTGGAGCGACTGCATGGCTGGACTTGACCTTTGGGAAAGCTGACCTTGTTGACCTCCCCCGCCTCGATTCCAGAGGCACACACTATTGATTTAGAGTGCTTCTTCGTTACTTGTGACCTCACTGGGAAATCATACACACGCCCACACACACACACCTACACACACACAAACACATACACGCACACACATAAACACTCGTATGCTTCTCTTTGTCCTAATGTGCTGATGCCAGTGCATGTGTCCACAACAGAACAGTGAATTCCTGCTGCGTCTAATTTTGATTTTGACCATTTTTGAATTTTGATGTGCTCCAGCACATCAGTGGTGATCAATGTGCAGAAACACAACAACAGAAACAACTTGAAACAAAACACATAAATTGTATAAATCACATAAATTTCTCATACAGTTTGACATAGATCAACTATTACTGCAATACTGCAAAACCAAACCATCAAAGTGACATTTTTATGTGTTGATGTACCTCTGGCAATAGATAAAAATGGCACATACAGTGACTGAATGAATATTTCTCTGTGAATACTGAAGGAATTTGCAGATGCATGAATGCTGTAGTCTGTGAGTGCTGCAGTATATCATTTCAGTGGATTTGCTATAGCCCATTTTGTTATTTATAGTATTCTGTATTGTAGTATATTTTGGAACAGAAGATACAATGTGTGTACTAGTGCACCGTCTTTCTTTGCTGAAAAAAGGTCCTTAGTCATTACATGTGTATTACATCACTTGAGGTTCTCATATAATGTCCCACTGCAAAAAGTAATACATGTAAATAGGTCTACAATACAATAAATAAGGCAAATATGTACACAGTTAAATGTAGATTGATTGAATATATTTTGGTTTTGACTTCATAATTAACTGTTTTGATAAGAGTATCTAAATTGCTGAAAAACTTTCTACCGTAGTTGCACATCATTTTGTTGGAGGTGAACACTGACTAGAAGAAATATCCATGAAATTTTGATGAAGTGATTGAATACATTTTGTCCTAAAGCAATGCAAAAGAGAACACTGTTTGGCTCCCATAGTCTGTGGTTGCTGTGAAAGTGTTAAGAGTTTTAAAAAAGTAGACATTGCATTAAGACAAGTTTGAAAATTATTGGCCAAAACTGTAATAGACCTGAATCACAGTCGACAGGTGACACGTGTGTGCGGGGTTGTACTGAGAACAATGGAATCTAAATGAATAAGCAAAGTGCTCTGTGTACAGAGGCCCGGAGGGCCACCCCGAGTGCATTCGTTTTGTAGATGTGGTGGCCTGTGCAGATACTCAGCCTGCCTCCATTTGCTGTAACCAGGCGTGTTTTTCCCAAAAGCATCATTTTAGAAAAGCATCATTTTAGGCAGTTTTAGTGACAGCGAACAGAAATCCAAGGAACCAATAGGTTTAAAGTTCAAACTAAATGCTCACCCACTGTTACGTAGAAGTACGCCAGTCGAGAGTGTCCAGACCCATAAAGTGAAAGAGTCTGGTTCAGCAGGCTGAGAGAGAGGGGCTGTGAAAGAAGATAAGAGAGAGAGAGAGGGAGGGAGGGAGAGAGGGAGAGAGAGACGCTGGCAGTGACTGATGACTGCCTTGAACATACTTTTTAGTGCAATAAGTATTAGAAGCAATAAGACTGCAAAAAAACAGGTAGGAACTGTCAATGAGCAATAGCAGCGATAGCAAGATGGCCAATCCTGAGAGATGGAGAGAGATCTTTAGATCGATACAAACTGTAGACAGTACCAGAGACTGAAAGCCCAATAAAACAGGAGGTCCTGGTGTATGTTTGATATAATGTCATTTCTCCACTGTTTTTCTCTGCGCCGTTGACCCCTCACAAGGTCATCCTGTCCGCCACTTCTAATATACTACTGCTGTTCTCAGCGCAGTTGACCTCTCATAAGGTCATCTCTCCCACTGCTGCTGCTCACACAACACTGCTGTCACAGAAACCCTCCAATCTCAGGAAAGAACGAGGGTGTGTTCTCTCTCTCTCTCTCTCTCTTGCTCTCTCTCTCTCTCTCTCTTGCTCTCTCACATACACTCTCTCTGTCTTTGTCATGTTGTCTCCCTGTCTCTCTCTCCTTTAGTCTCTGTCTCATCCTACACTCTCTTATACACTCACCTCACTGCTCAACATACATCCATAACTATATCACCTTCCGGATAAACATCTACCTTTTCTTCTGTAGTGTCTTTCCCATTCCTGTGTTCTCTCCTCCCCTCCCTCCCTGAGGCCTTCTCTTGCTTTCTCTCCACTCATCTCTTTATCTCATCTCTATGTACACTTCTTTATCTCAAAATCTCTCCTTGTTTATCTTTTCCTCAGTGTATCAGCCACTTGATATATCTCTACATATTTTCCTTTACTCTCTCTCTCTCTCTCTCTCTCTCTTTCTCTCCCTCCTTCCCTCCCTGTCTCTCTTTCGCTCCTCTCTACTGTTGTGTTCTGTGTTGACAGCATTTTCAAAGTCTAGTTTTCCAATCCTCCACTGATCCAAGTGTGGCCATAGCTGAAGACCATTGGTCTCCTTATACAAACTCATGTCTCTTGTCTCTCAGGAGACATCTGTGTTGTGGACTCAACTGTATGTGTTTGTTAGTCAGTTACACAAAACCTCAATCGATCAAAGTCGACTCTGAAGCAGAGGCAAAGAGTGGCTGATTAGAGGCTTATATAAGCAGTCATTGGCTGCACTGTGTTAATTTCATGTGATGGACTGGAAAGGCTTTGACCTTTCCCCATAGACTTATGAGGAAGCACATATAGAAGTGAGGGTTAGTGAGCAGTGTGTGTGTGTGTGCGTGTGTGTGTGTGTTAAAACAAGACAGTACTGCATAAGGTCCCACACTAACGTTATAAGACTAGTGTGCATCATGGACATGTATTGCCCAGCCTAGGACTCAGGGGAACTTGCTGAAAAGATGGATGTCTTCACAATACAGCTTTTCTTCCACTGCCGTTTCCTGCAGACAGATTCTCAGATAATAAGTCATTAACAAACTCTCTGGCTTAGTTGGGATTGAAATTCAATGAGTGCGCCAAGGTCCAAATGCTCACACAAAAGACACACACACACACACACACACACACACACCACACACACACACCACACACACACACACACACACACACACACCACACACACACTGTACATACAGACACACATAGATTCCATCTCTCTCTCTCTGAAACACACATGCACGCACACTCACACACATACACACACACACACACACACACACACCAAAGACAGAGACACACAAAAACAACATCTGTCAAAAGCCTCAGAGGTTGATGACATCCTCACAGCTATATATAATACATGATTTGTTTTTTCACATTATTCATCATAGCCGTATTTGTTTATTTACTTGCATGTTTTTTCTTAATGACTGTATTTTCATGCATCACCCGTTTCTGACATTTAGGAGTGGGGAGAGTGTTCAGGGACAGACATAAACAGAGAGAGAGAGAGAGAGAGAGACAGGTGAATTTTTTTAATAAGCAAATCTCTCATCTTTTCTTAAATCTTTCCTGACCGGGTGGCCTGTGGCAGTTCCACATGAGAGTGTCTGTGTGTGTGTGTGTGTGTGTGTGTGTGTGTGTGTGTGTGTGTGTGTGCTGTGTGCACACTACACTACAGTAAGCAAGGGCAGGATCCAGTGTAGAAGAGCTGTGAGATCAGATGCCTTCTGAAGAGTTTATCTTGGAAGAGGAAAAGAGGGATGGACAGATTGAGGGAGAGAGGTGGAGAGGGGTGAGAGGGGCAAGGAGATGGATAGAAGAGGAGGAGAGAGGAGGACAGAAAGGGAGAGAAGGAGGAGGACAGTGAGAGAAAGGGATAGAGAGAGAGAGATGAAGAGTGGGTGGAGAACAGAAAGGTAGGGGAAGAGAGGGACAGAGGAGATATAGGGAAGGATGGAAAGAGAGGGAGGTGGAGTAATAGGGAGGTTGATAAAGGGATGAATGGAGAGAGAGGATGGAGAGGATGAGGCAGTGGAGAAATGAAGGAGAGGGAAGGAGAGGAGGACTGTGACAGATGAGACAAGCCCAGCGGACAGTAAATAAGAAAAGCGAAGGAGGATAAGGGAATGAATGGGATACTTGGACTGAAGCCACAGAGCCATGTGCTGACCATGCTCTTCCTGTCTGTCTTTGCTTGGACAAAAGTAGGGGACAGCAACGCGAGTTCATGGATTCTGTTCCCAAGCTGGGCAAACATACTGATCGGCATGAGTCATACAGCACTTACGTTATCATTGACTTTGGTATGTGTTAAGTGGATTAAAGAACCAAATAGGACCACAGCTGAAAGGTCTAGCTAGCTCTTACAGTAAGATGGATGATGTCCCCTCTTCTACACTCCCCCCTCCCCATGATGTGTGGAGTGTTGCTGCAGTATGTGAAATCAAGTTAGTGTTGCATTACAACCACTGTAAGTTTGCCAGAGAGCCAGCGCCAAATGTCGTAAAGCACAGGTAACTAAACAATCAGTGTAGTCATGTGAAAATGCTAATGTTTATGTTCATTACACACATACACACTTACACACATCCACACACACACACACACACACACACACACACACACACACACACACACACACACACACACACACACACATAAACACACACAAACACACATATAAGCATTTGATGTTGTGGCCTTCGCTTCTTTGGCTCCCTCTGTAAAGTTAGGGGAAGAGTTTGTTGTTTCTGTGTTTCAGTAATGAAGTACCAGCAAGTATGCAAAGTGACGCAATGCATGGATGAATGATGTGCCTGTGTGTCTGTTTATGTATGTGTGTGTGTGTGTGTGTGTGTGTGTGTGTGTGTGAGGCCCTCAGAGTTCAAATTTCTAGACAGCTAGGCACTGTTCAGACTGAATACTATTACTGAATACTAGAAAAAATTCAATTGTTTTCCTACCGAATGATGTAACATGACGAGGTGCATGTCCCTCTCTCTCAAAGTTCAAAATAGTTAAACTTTTTGAGGTTGTATTTTATTTCAGCAATGGTTCATTGTTTAGCTGCCAGTCACAGTCTATGGCAGAGAGTTAGTTATTTTGCCTAAACTCTCGTATCGTGTCAACAAGTAGTACGCAGTTGGTTTCAACCTCGCCATGTTTTCAACGTTCACTACTGTGGAATGCTTGTGTTTTTGGAGATGAAAAAAGCTTTGAGCCTGAATGCTGCCTTAGTGCACTTAAAACAAGAAGGCTCATAGAGTATAGTCTGGGCCCACAGCCACGGCTGTCCTTCAGAAGGATGTAATGGTTATGAGGAAGAGTAAATACGCAAACTCAGTCTGGCCCGGGAGGCAGTCAGAGGAAGTGGGTGTGTTTATTGTTTGTAGTTGTGGCTTTGAGACCTAAACATCTGGGCTGTTGGGTTACACATAGCTCTTCCCAGGCGCTGAGAAGCACAGACGTCGTTTTGGACCCGACACATGAAAATGTTTGTGCCTGTTCAAAGGCCTGCTTGCTGCGAGTCTCTTGTAAACATGTAAACATGGCATGATGATGGAGAGGCTTTCTCCCCCCACCCAACTCTCTCTCTCTTTCTCTCTCTCTCTGTATGGTTGACACTCTTCCCCGCCATGTGCCTCTTGACCTGGGGTCCTCCGGCCAACGTCAATCTGGAAACGTTTCCAAATGGCGTGTCTGTCTGTGCTCTAATCCTGCAGTAAACAAGCCAATAGAGCTGGGTAGAGGGACGGGAGAGGGACAGGGAGAGAGATGGGGCTCTCAGAACAGCTGTGGTGGCAGCCGGTGGTCTGGCAGTGGAACATCCAGGGCAGGGACTTGAGGGGGATTGGGAACAACTAGCCAGGTGATGATGACAACTAACCACTCAAAACTCACAGACACACACATGCACACACACATTATGTATTTAATCACTAACACACACACATGCACATGACACACACACACCACAGTGTTTTGGTAGATTTTGGTAAATGTTCACACATGGCAGTTAAATTACCTTAAATTGTGCATGACATCACATCATTAATACATGACTGCACTAGCAGGTGCATTGGTGCTCACAGACACCCATTGATACAAGTCAACCAAAATATACAGTTACTGTCACGTCACCTAAAATTAAATTTTCGCAGAAAATATTGATTGAAGTAATTAGAATTTGTCAGCTAATTATGATTTGTCGGTGGTTTTATAGCTTCATATCTTTGTTGACTTCATAAGAAGGCGTTTATGTTGCATTTGTTTGTTGCAAATGCCCCAGGTAGGCTTAGCTTACTGTGTACCAGAGGTCACTCTGTTCATGTTTAAATTTAGAGTTTTAACCTTGCACAGTCAATGCACAAATGGAATCAAGCCCAAGTTGCTTTGAAAATAGCAGCAGGTGAGGCTGTGGGTCAGACATAATGCTGTTTAATATGAGCAGGTGGAATTAATGTAGAAGGTGATGATGGCTCACATTTGAGTAGACTTGTGCATCACTGGCACAGGCTTTAAAGACATCTTCTTTCCCCAGTTTTATTACTATTACTGCCATTACTTCCTGACATTTAATTGGTACGTTATCAGGAAAATCACCAGTTAACAGAAACCTTACTCATCAGTCCTGGCTCCTCTCTTAGTTAATGGCCAGATAAATGGGGCATCATCATCACCATCATCATCATCATCATCATCATCATAAAAATGCAGCGGGATGGTGGTGTGTGTGTGTGTATGGGGGGTTGCTGTAATTTTTAGAGCTCTACTTACTTGATTAAGTGTCCAGGGACATTTGACCCTGGGCTGCTGGTATAATCAATCAAGTTTCTCGGGGAACTCTTGTGCTGCAGGTCTCTCCTAACGTGTCTCCATGGTAATTAGATAAGCATGAGGCGGAGCCATGCCCTGATGAGCGCTCTCCATCTTCTGCTTCAGTAAGAAGTAAATGCCTCCACAAGCGCACACCCCCATGAACTTCACAACACACACACACCACACACACACACACACCACACACACACACACACAGGTGCTGTGGCATGTTTGATAAAGCGATCGAGCCCCAGATGGAACTGATTTGATATCTGCCTCTCATTGAGCTGGCGCCAGTGTGCTCCTGAACAGGAAGGTAAACAGCACAACTGGCTGGGCTGTAATTTGGATGTGGAGTGACATCTTTGTGGCATTAGCACTGCGTCGCTAGGGTGCTAATTACGTATTTAATCAGAGCAGGAAGCCAAAGGCATTTAATAAACCACGACAGCCACGGAGGTCGTGATGGTGTTGATCATTGCAGGAGGGCTCATCGCCATGGAGCCGACAGGGGATGGTGAGTCACTCAGCTGGAAGTGTCCTCAGGGTCTCTGAAAGGGCTTCATATTTTAATAAAACAAAAAAGTAAAGTTTCAGTGGCATGACACAACATTTCTGGCTATTAACAAACACAAAGTTTGTCTTATCATGTTTACAAACAGCTTTGATAAGCCAGTAAGTTACTTCCTTATCTACTTTCTCAGTCTTTTATCTTTCTAAACCTCTATCTGTCTTTCTTTCTATCCCTCTATCTCTTTCTCTATAGGTTTGTCAACTATTTCTATCTATGGTAGCAGTTCAAATGGATCTTTATTTATGGAGGAGGTTCATCTATTCACCTATCTCTGTTTATACAGCTGCTTTGTTAAATGTCCATGAATGTATTGATGTATATCAATTTGACAAACTCGTTGTGATGCTTGAATACATTATCAGATACATTGTGACTTACTGAGATGGTTTGGCAACCATAAAAATTGGATGTGTGAGTGGATACTCCAGTCCTGACTGAGGCGTGGAATAAACTGTTGCTGTAGATTTAGCTCAAGTTGACTTTATTGTAGACTACGGAACAACTTGCATATAACTGACAAGCGCTTTTAGCCCTCCCCCTTGATAACCCTTTTCCCTGGAACCAATCTCCTCAAAGTAATTAACTTTAATAAGACTTGAGAGTTGCATAAACAAAAATATAAAACATCCTTTTCATAAACAAATAAAACAATATGTCATATACTCTGTTACAGTTTTTAAATCTGTTACACTAAGTTTGAAGAGAGTGATTTTGCAAAGATAGAATCCTTGGGCATTCTGCTTGACAACCAGAGATTTGGAACTACAACCAGACAGGAAAATAACGCACTTCAAAGGTGTTGATCCTTTTCCAGCTGAGGCCGTATTACCACATAGAATTTGCATTATTTTCAGACGTATAAATGCTGTGTCACTCATTATCCCTTACATATGGTACCCCAATCAGTTCAACTACTATCTCTATCTATGGAAGCCTAAGTGCTATTCTCTATGCAGCCAAAGTGGTTCAGCAACACACTAGGGCAACACACCTCTGTGACCATGGGGATAGAGACAAGCACTACAAGCATGGTCCATTAATTTACAATCACTTTTCATTCATCAGTCTTTTCAAAGAAGTCCCTTTGTCTTTACAGCTGAGAAGTTGTCTACATTAATTAACTTAAAGAGACCCAGACACACTCTGACTGGATTGATGTTGGCTAGGCAATGTCATTACAGCTGAATCCCCAATAGCTTGCTGTGTTTACTATAAAACCGAATTGAAATGACAGTATATGGTGAATGTGACACTGACTTTGATTTGTTGGTAGGTCATTCAATAGGAAATTAGGAACAGCCCCTCTACTGTTGCCATGAAGAGTGGAGGTGTGTGACAGCCAGATGGATCCCCGAACCAAACCCTGTGTCAACCCCTCTCATCTCATCCCCTGTCCTACACGCACACACACGCACACACACACAGGCACACACACACTCACACACACACAAACACACACACATAGATCTAACCTTCACACACTCACACATACATACACATGCACATCCCCCATGCCAGCCCCTCTCATCTCATCCCCCTGTCCTTTTTTTATTGTCAGCCTCCATCCCCTCCCAATGCCCTGCTCCTACACACATACACACATACACACACACACACACACACACGCGTGAGAATGTGCACACACTCAGACAAAGGCAAACATACAGATAGGCAGGCACACATCCACACATGCGCACACACACACACACACACACACACACACACACACACACACACACACTCACACACACACACATACACACACACACAAACAAACACACACACATAGATCTAACCTTCCTCTCCAGCGGTCTGACCTGGCCAGCATGGGAGGAGATGGAGTTGATGGCCAGAGGCGGAGCACTTAATGCAGTTTGGTCTCTGTAAACACACATGACTCAGAAGTCATGACTCATCGAGCCGTGGTTGGCCAAAAACATACCTAACGGATGACACACACACATAAATACACACAAATACATATATTCTGTCTCAAACACACACACGTGCACACACATACATACATAGGCACACACACATACACACACACACACACACATACATACATAGGCACACACACACGCACACACACACACACACACACACACACACACATACATACATAGGCACACACACATACGCACACACACACACACACATACATACATAGGCACACACACATACGCACACACACACACACACACACATACATACATAGGCACACACACATACGCACACACACACACACACACACATACATACATAGGCACACACACCCATACTCATGTGCATGTACATGTGTAGACTTAAAGAAACAGACATACCCCTTTCCATATTCACACACAAGACATGTATGTGACACATGCCCTCTCCTGATGGGTTCTGTCAGTGAGGCCTCTCAGAATCACACATGCAAACACACACACACACACACACACACACACACACGTATGCACGCACACACACGCGCGCACATTCACATGCACACACACACACACCTAAACACACATACACAAAAACACATGCACACACACACACACACACACACACTCAACTACATATGCAAAATCAGTCTCCTTCTCTAAGGAGGTTCTGAAGCTGACCTCAGCAAAGTAGATCACTTTAGTTTCTGAGAATTTTCTATGGTAATTAACATTTAGTCTCAAGTAATGTGCTTGGACATGGCCTACTTGGCTACATACTGTGTGTGTGCGTGTGCGTGTGCATGTGTGTGCGCATGCATGTGTGTGTACACGTACGTATGTGTGTGTGTGTGTGTGTGAAGGCTGTGATGTTGGGAGACACGTTTTGGAGTCAACTGGGGCATTAGTGCTACATACTGTTAATCACGGCTACATCAAGGGAAATAAAAAAAATCTGCCAACAACAGCTGAATCAGCCATCAGCATGGCTAGAGATGACGCTTCTGGCTCTGCTCTGGCCTTGATCTGGCCCTGACCTGACAAATTACAGTTTTCTTCAATCGCTAACAAGCTTTTGGCCAATGTTCAGTCTCATTTGCAAAACTCCAAATGCAATTTGCACACCATTGGCCTGTTCTAGACATACAGTTGACGCATTTTTCACTGTTTTCACGCTACATGCAGTCAACGAATGCATTATTAGAATACTTACATTCTCTAAACATACAAGATCACCGCAACACCAAAATGATGTATCTTTTATGTCTTGTAACATAGATGATAATTTTTGAAGAACACTAAACAGATAATTGAGAACAAAAAAACTGAAAAGGAAAAATAAACAAACCATCTCCAATTTCAATTGCAGCTGGAAAAGTTGACAGGTGTTGACAGCAGACTGATGTTTTGTTGTATTTGGGGTTTTGAAGAAAGTGATTACAGATTGGACAAATGCATGTGACAGTAGCAGATAGGAAGAACTGGAAGTCTATGCTTCAACAGTCCATTTGTTATGTAATGTAAAATGACTGACTCATTTTAGAAATTACACACATCACTGTAAACACAAATATACAAATATAATTGGTTATTACTGTAAAGTAAACGCAAGCAGGGTGTTGAAGTCAATGTAGTGCACAAAGACAAGGATTTGAAATACATAAAAATGAATGTGGGGTTTCAGAATGCCATCACTCATTAGCATAATAGTACTATGACTTGTTCACTGTGTAAAGAAAAGACGATGCTAGTGTTTGGTAGAATTATTTGATTTTGAGCCAGACTGTCTGTTTTGGTGGTGTTAGCATGTATAGAGAGACATTTTTGCATTTTGAAATGGAGACTTAGTGTTTTGTTGACAAAATGTGCTTTTGATCAGAAAACAAATTATTTGGGTAATTGTGTGATGTAGATGTTTTGCTGTGCTAAGAGTTTAGAAAAAGTATTTTAGGTATAGGTTAATGCTTGTAAGAGATTGAAAAACTGTAAGATGCTACCAGGCAAACTGATTAAAGAAATGCTCAAGCCTTTTTGTGAACTTTCACTGAGAAATTTTCAACTTTTACAGCAACTATTTAGAGTATTTGCACCACTGCATTCTGTCCTCACTGAAATTAGAATTCTAAATGCCAGTGTGCAACCTTGCATAGACTTAATGTAGAATCTCACATCATATGTTGTAGATTTGCATATTCTTTCTCTCTCTTTCACACACACCAGGCGCACACACACACACAGACACATACAAACACACACATACACGCACATACACACACACACAGACACATATACACACACACACACACACACACAGACACAGACACACACACACACACACACAAACACACACCACACACACACAGCAATGATGTATATCATTTCCATACCTCTCTCCAGGTCTGTATGTCTGCCAGTATGTGTGTGAATGTGTGTGTGTGTGTGTGTGTGTGCGTGTGTGTGCGTGTGTGTGTGTGTGTGTGTCTATGTGACTATGCACATTGTGAATCAATGGTCCCTATCTCTGAAGAGGAAGCTTTTCTAAAGTACTGGCAAGGTATATGTAGTCTGGAACTCCAATAACTCACACACACACACGCGCACACACACACACACACACACACACACACACACACACACAGACACAGAGATAACTTTCATTCTCGTTCTTGCCTAGTCCTCTCTCTCCGTGCTTAAGTTAAGCTTATGGAGATTTATATTAGAACGTAAGGCATGGAGCTAGAGGCACCTCCATCACTGGTGTTGACGTCTCCCTGGGTGAGAGGTTTCCCCCCCTTACTCTTCATGGCGTGCCCAAATCTTCCCCAGAGCCTGGCTGTCAGGCCAGATTTGGGGGCTTTCCTGCATAAACACATTAAGCTGTCTTCATGGATACAGCCAGTAGAGAGGGAAAGAGAAAGCAAGAGAGAAAGAGAGGGAGAAAGAAAGAAAGAAAGAAAAGGAGAGAGCAGAACCCAGACTGTCTACTGAGCAGCAGACTGGTCCTCGCCACAGGATCTCACACCACACCACACAAAGGGCTGCAACTAACAATTACATTCCTAGCGTATTGTTAACACACTATTACATATTTTCATTTTCAGATTTTCATCAGTCTATGATTATGTAATCGAATAATCTATTGTTGTGATTAACCAATCAAGTTTTTGTGTGCTCATCTGTGTTAGGAGTCTGGAGAACATTGTAGGTGTGTGTATGTGGACATGCTTGATACTGTGTTTGAAAATCTATGTGTGTGTGTGTGTGTATGTGTGTGTGTCTGTGATTATCTATGTGTGTGTGTGTGTGTGTGTGTGTTTGTGTCTGTGATTATCTCTTTGTGTCTCTCTACGGTTGGATGAAGAATTGATTCAGAATTGTATTACAGTCCCTCAAGTACCAGATAGTATCACATATCTAATGCCAAGCTTTGATGTTTTTTATGAGTTCCTGTGGAGGTGAGAACATTGCTCACATAGCTTCAGTCACTGAGGTCCCATGTAGTTACTTGAATGCAGTTAAAAAACAAAAAAAAATAACCAGACCCGCCCTAACACACACACACACACACACACACACACACACATGCACAGACTCACACACAAACTTGTCCACTCATCGCACTTCTCAAGGACAGAGAGTAATTTCTTAATGTTTCAAGCTGATGGGATTCTCAGGGCTGACCAGAGAGGGACAAATTTATGTCTCCTATTATGAGTGTCACAGTGCTACTGCAGGATTGAATTGACATACTCTCTCTCTCGCTCTCTCTCTCTCTCACACACACACACACACACACAAACACACGCACACACACACACATACAAACACACACACACACACACACACACACATACAAACACACACACACACACACACACAAGCAGTTGAGACTTTGTTGTGTTGTATCATTTTAAATCATTGTGTAGAACCAAGGATAGAACATGTAAGAATGTTTACAAAGAGTTACAGGGGATGGCGAGTACTTGAAAAGTGTGACTTGCCATTTTGCAAGGTGAAACCTGTCTACTACACCTCGGCCACAGTGTGTGTGTGTGTGTGTGTGTGTGTGTGTGTGTGGTAGTGTGTCTATGCCTGCGTATGTGTGTACATGTACATAATGCATATAAATGTAGGATGCACAGTGTGTGTTTGCTTTTCAGGTCTGTCCTGACAGCTGCATGGAAAAGTGTGTGTCTGTTCTTAGCCAGTGCTGTCCGTCCCAAGCCCTAAGCCCTAATGCATCTCTGTTTGCACTGGTAGCTTTTAGAGGCTTATGCAGCCTATCCAGTATCAACTAATGGCTCTCTGTGGCCACTCGTTTCAGGCAAAGTGTCAAACAACTCATTCTCACCTCGGTCTTGGGAGTAGTTCAGAAATGGTACTTGAAACTCTGATCTCTTTCTCTCTCTCTCTCTCTCTCTCTCTCTTTCTCTCTCTCTCTTCCTCTCTCTCTCTCTCTCTTCTCTACCTGAAGACTCTGTGGAGTGTTTGGAGAAACTGCATCTGCTTTTGTTCTGTGAAAGATGATGGTGTTTGGGATTTTCTGAATGGCCCTGAAGGACTGAATGCCAAGCATGTGTGAAACACAATGGCTTCCGCCTCCCTCTTTCTGTCTGTCTGCCCAGGATGTGCTGCTTGCCTCCGCATCGCTCCACATGGAAACAGTGCCACGCGTGTTTGTGTACCGGGCCTGTGACTGTCTGGGCAGGCACTATAGCGCGCAACACACACACACACACACACACACACACACACACATACACTGGACTGTTTTATTGTCTGAGAATAAGCACATGTCGCATGAGAAAAATAGAGGATGTTGCAATTGGTAAGCGATACATTTCTGGAGATGGAAAACGAGAGAAGGGAGAGATGGCAGAAGGCTGACATCAGAGAACAGCGCTGAGTGTCTGAACTTGATTTCCGATTCGGGCGGTGCCACGTGTACCCGCTGGAGGTGAAATGAAAATATCAATGCCGATATGGAACAGGCGCTCAGATTGACGATATGGATCCGTATCCGTGCAGCCCTGGAAATAAATCAGCCCATATGCATTTCAGGCTCATGTTCCTCTCTGGGCATCAGCATTTAGTCATTTAGAGTCACCAAACTCTGAACATCCTAAATGACCTACAGAAGAGATGCATTAGGATGCCAAACAGTAACTGGCTGTCTGGATATTTCAAATCAGAACAACAATGCAATATCATTATTATTGTGGTGGAGAGATGACAATGATGACGATGACGATGGTGATGATGACAATGATGACAATGACGATGGTGATGATGATGACGATGGTGATGATGGTGATGATGATGACAACACTGACTATGGTAATGAGGACAAGGAGGAGAAGGTGGTGGAGGAGGATGACACGTATTAAAAAGACTATGGAAGAGAAACTTGAGAGAGAACAGAATAAAAAAAAGAGTACAGCGAGGAAAGAGGTTTGATAAGATGCAGATGAAGATGTCCCACCATCACAGAGGGTGTCGGGATCTTGCTCTCTCTAGTTTGGGAAGCTGCTAAAGTATAAATCCAGCTGTATCCGCTGACTCTGACAGGTATAATGAGGTGGTGGGAACAAGTATATTGGATAGCGGACTGAGAAACACCTTAGCAGATGTTACTGGGGGCTGCAATACTTCAGGACTGTCCACTGTGGACTTTTCTTGGAAGTTGTCAAGTCAAGTGTCATTTTGTGTCAGGAGCTGCCGGAGTGAATGATTTAGTGGATTAGGTTCAGGTGAGAACGATAACAATAGGACAGCTACCTCAACTTCAGAGCCAGGAATTAGCCAGCGGCCATCAGCCAACCCATTTTGGAATGATTCAGCTTTCTTTGTGACACTAAGGAGTCATTCTTCCCTGATTTGTGTGTGACGGTCGAGGTGAAGAATGCAGCTTTCCTTGATGCCCCGAAGATCCTGGAGAACAGGATGACCAAAGAGAACGGTCCTCCCATGAAACAGCTGTGCTGTCCATCTTCTCTCTCTGACAGGGTCTCCATAGGACAGGCGATACCTCAGACATGGGCTTCTTTGTTCCAGAGGACGACCCAGTGAATGTCTCTGTATGGATGAAGGGTCTCTCTCCGGTGATGGTGTTGGGTTCTTTTTTGAATGCTGTCACATCAAGGGCAGTGAACTTAACCCGGCAGTTTCATGTCAACATTGTAAATAAGCAAAATGAGCAGCCAAAAGCTCTTTTCACTCTGTCTCCTCTGTGTCTTCAGTCTGCACAAATACACACGCAGAGACATATACACAAGAACAAGCAGTTCTGGAAAGAAAGAAGCCTTAGTCATGGTGTGTGTGTGTGTGTGTGTGTGTGTGTATGTGTGCATGACCTCTGACTGAACCACGGGAGCACACACACATGCTAAATGAGTACTTAGAGCTGGATGTGTGATGCTTCTCTTCTATAGAACCCACAAGCTGAGGGCATTAAAGGCCTGCAATTTTGTACTTGTTAATTTGGTCCATGAAATTTTAAATTCAGCAAACAAAATCCTTGACGTCATCCAGATATGATGGTAAAGAAAATCCATGTCCATGATATGAGGTCATGTTTATTTTTCAGGATTTCAAGATTTGTTTCAGTCCAATTGAGGTTAGCAGCGTTTGAAGCATGTGATGACCCTTTGACCCCTTCCTCCATTTCCTTAATGCAACTGTCCCCTCTGTTGGTTTTCTCTCTGCCCCCTTCCTCTTTAGTTTCTCCCAACCTATTAGAATACAAAAGCACAGACTTTAAAAAAGCATGCTTATCACTGCTCTTGTACAGTGACTCCTCTCTGATTATGGCCATGTTAAAGTGGCCGGGTGTCTAACCTGCTTTTCCTAATCTTACGCTTTCTCCCTCTCTCCTTTTCTTTTTTTCTTCTCCCTTCCTCATCCTTTCTTGCCCCTGTTCTCTCTTTCTTCCTCTTGTTTCTTTGCTCCTCTCCTTCTCTAGTGGTTGTTCCTCTGTCTCCAAATTTCTTCTCTGGTTCTGCAACACCAGACCTGTTCCTGTCTGAGGCTCTACGGGGAACCCTCAAGTGAGTTATTCTCTCTCCTTCTGCCTCTCTCTCGCTCTCTCTCTCTCTCTCTGTCTGTCTCTTTTACTCTCTCTGTCTCTGTCTTTTTTTCTCTGTCTTTGCCTCAAGTGATTTTTTTTTCTCTCTCTCTCTTTCCTTCTCCCTTTGCTTTTCTTTTTATCATTCGGTTCACCCTCTATTTTTCTTTGAATCTCAGTCATATTTCTCTCTGCCTCCTTTTCCTCCTGTTCCACTCGTTCTACTACCCATGTTCCATGGTCTCATCTTCTGCAGCTTTCCATTCTCTTTGTACTTTCTGTGTTTATAATGTGTACAATCCTGAATAATTTTGTTGTCCATATGACTTACTATAGAGAGTTGTTTTTCTTTCCTTTTTTAAAACTCCATTTTCACATCAGTGGGTGGC
>PYXC01000089.1:1375000-1510000 GCA_015244755.2 Tenualosa ilisha | reverse complement strand
CATTGTTTATAAAAGAGTTGAGTTTGCACAAGAGCTTAAATCCAGTAGCTGACTACTGGTCAATTAATTGTTGCAGCTCTAGCCAGCACACACACACAGACACACACACACACACACACACACACACACACACACACACACACACACACATACACACTATACACACTGCTGTCACAGTTTCTATTCAACTGCAGGACTTGAGATATGAGGACTTGAGGATACGCAGGTATGTGGGAGTGTTCCTGGAGTCCTGGAGTGAGCACTCGCATGTGTAGAAGCCTGAGAAGCCCCAGGATACCCTGCCAAAGGCTAGCAGAGTGGTCAGAGAAAGAGCGAGAGAGGAGTGCTTTGATAGTGTTTTGAGAGGCAGCAAAGTGGTTTTGTATAGTGCGGTGTGTGAGTTGTGTTCATGAACTGGCAGTCTATCACACACACACACACACACACACACACAGACAGACAGACACACACACACACACACAAGCTTTACCCTTTGCTGCTGTGCATGTCAAATGGTGTATCCAGTCACGAAGAGAGTATTTTGTAGCTATATTCAGTTTTCGTTTCGGTATCAGGCATTTTCTCAGCTGGAGTGACCCTAGCTAAGGTAGCTGTTCAGCGCTGTGACAAGGCTGTCAGAGTTACATAAAAGGCATCGTTGCATAAGAGAGCTCAGGTTGTGGCCCTGCTGCTCTTTGCCAAAAGGACCTCTGCATTCCACCCACTGCTGCTCAGGCTATTGTCACTGATCGCTGCTGATCCTGCTGTTTGTCTTTGGCTGAGCCATGGTTAAGTGTGCTAATAGGTTCTCTCCGGGCGTTCTGCACCGTCATAAAGCCACATTTACTCAAATCGTCTTTTCACTCACATGCTTGTAAAACAGGAACTAACATTTACAGCCTATCACTCATTACTGTAAATAGTTATAAATGTTTATGAATGAAAAAATGAATTGATGTCAATATCTGCAGTTTAGAGGCCATGTTTAAGAGTTAAGTCCTGTTGGAGTTTGTGTGAGCTGTGTCTGCTGTGCGGCAGCTGACATCTGCTGCCATAGCGGATTCAAACTTGAGCACTGAGAGCCGAGCAGAGCCTGGCTGTGCAGGGATCAGCGTCAGATCATCCACAGCCTCAAACCTCTGATAGGCATTCTTACTAAAGACCTCTGATAGGCATTCTTACTGAAGACCTCTGATAGGCATTCTTACTGAAGAGGGAGCAGCAGGAGGAGTGGTCAGGTGCCTTTTCTGTCCAGTGTGTGTGTATGTGTGTGTGTGTGTGTGTGTGTGCATAATTTGTTGTTGCTATTACTGAAAGAGAGTTGAGTGATTGGATGGAGTGGAGGGATTGGAGTGGATTGGCTTCTCCATTGTTTTGCAGTAATATTCGTTTCGGGCCTGTTTGTGTGTGTGTGTGTGTGTGTGTGTGTGTGTGTCTGTGCATGTGTGCGTGTGCGTGTGGTTTGCTTGGGGATTTAGAGTCCTTCTGTGGAAGTGTGTTTAAACAGCGTTGTCTCGCAGCCGAACTGCGTGTGGTCCTGCGCCAGGTGCTATAAAATAGGAGATTTATGAGTGTGTACATTGCGCCGGTCCTCTGCTTCTCATGGACACACACCATCCATACACTCTTCAAGCCGGGAGACCACAGTGGGCATGATTACTTCAGATGGAACATTTCTTTACAGCTGTACACTCCCTGACACTGTGGCGACAAAGAATATCAAACCCTATCAAGTCCACTAGAAGTTGGAAGAGACTTACAATAATCCAAAATCAATCAACTTATCCTCAGATATTAAGGAAGGATCCTTGTATTTATTTACCTATAAAGCAAGGGCTAGAAAGAGACTGTTTTCGTTTGTTGTTAATAGCAGTTCAAATTTTGTAAAATCATTGCAAATCTACCCAGTTGATGAAGCGTCCAGTGTGTTGTTAGCCAGAGGGCAGTTCTTTGGGTTCAGTTGTTTAACAGTGCAGATCTTTTGCTCCAGTTGTTTTAACAGGGCAATGGATTTCTAAACTGTTCACTCAGGGAAAGAAGACAGGCCTTCCTCCCTAACCGCTTAAAGTGTTCTTTTTTTTTACACCGATCCCTCGCTCCCCGACGAGGTGTGTGTGTGATCTATGAACAACATGTGATCCAGGGCAGTTTGTTTAATGCTGTCAAGGGCATCACATAAATATGCGAGCTTGTTTAATAGATGAGACGGAAGTGAAGCACGCCAGCGGCTTCATGGTAACACTGGAGCGAGCCCAGCCTCAGGTCTCAGTGACAGCGCCGTGAAACACTCAGACTAATTCCTTCCATTTGTATAAGGCCTGCTCTTCGTCAGCACAAGAAGCGAAACTTTCGGTAAAAAGAGCAAAAAAAAAAAAGAGAAAACAAAAAAAGAAAAGAACATATAAATGAGGAAAGAAAAAAATGGGAATTGACAGAGATCCAAATGCATGATTGATTTATTTTCATTCATATTCAGTTGATGGTCTGTGGACCTGGAAAAACATGAAAAATTCTTTCTTTTTTAAATATCAAGTTGTGATGAGAAATGGGTTTTTGGCCTGCTTTAGAACTGGTGCACTCATGACTTAATCATTAACAGAAGCCCATCGCTGTCAGCAGCTCCCTCCACCCGGCCCCCCTTCCCCCGCCCAATGCTCAGCTGGTAGTGAAGAGGCCACAGGTGGTTGGGAGATGTGAGATGAAAGGCTCTAGGCTTGCGTTTATAGCAAATCTACTTGCCAGAGAGGCTATAGCCAATAAAACAGCTCATTACCAAGCCGTCAAAACACCCAGGAAAGCGGCCGGGCAAAATGTGTCATCCCCCTCATCAGTATCATCATAATGACTGGAGCCCAAAACACTCATGATAAATGAGGTCACTTCTCAGGAACCCAACCTTGGCCTGAAACGGCGATGTGCCCGCCTGTTCCACGGCATGTTTTTATGAAGTGGTAACGAATGCCTTAACGATGAAGGCTTCAGATTTAATCGTCACCACAATTCATGCCAACCTCATTCTCTCCGCTATGAATTATAAATGCCTGACCACCCCACCCCCCCGACACACACACACACACACACACACTCCCACAACACTCACAGATCAGCAGGTAAACAGCACTTTTCTACCAGTCAGGTCTATTTTGCTCAAAGATCCACAGTCAGCAGTGTCAGCTTCTGCTCAAAAGGGCTTTGCATTAGTATGGCATTCACTTCTGGAGAGAGAGAAGGAGAGCGAAAGAAGGGGATAGAGAGAGAGAGAGTAAGAGAGAGAGAGAGAGAGGATGAATGCAGAGGAGAGGGAGGGAGAAGGAAGGTATCATAGAAATAGAGAGGAAGAGAGAGGGGTGATAAGAGTTTGTGTCAGGAAAGGTGAGCTAATGTCTCATGCTCTTCACCTGACTTAATACACCTGAACAGACCTGTTCCACATCTGGCCCAGAGTCTCCCCCGGAAGTTCCGGATTGTTGGATTCTGGGATAGATATCCATAAAACAACAGATTGCTGTCGTCAGCAGAGCAGTTCTGTTGACGTGAGATAATATGGCTTATTCTCACAACATAGAGGCGACAGCAGTAAGGATGATTTCTGAAATGTGGTGTGTCAGCTGAAGAGGAAGTGATGTCAGATTGCAGTCTCTCTCGCTTCTCTGTCTCTCTTTGTCTTTCTTTCTCTCTCTCTCTCTCTCTCTCTCACACACACACACACACACACACACACACACAGAGACTCCTTAAAAGATCTTCTGGCCTGCCTGGGAAGGTATGTGTCCACATGCAGTTGAGCCGTTTGACACTTCAGGGCATTTGCATCAGTGCATCTTTTAAGTGGAGGGATTGTCCTGGTTTACCCTCTCTCATTCTCTTGCTTTTCCCCCTCTGTTTCTCTTGAGTTATTCTTCTCTTTTTTCAATTCCATTCTCTCTCTTCCTCACAAACTATTTCTCCCTCTCTTTCACTTCAGCTGTCTTTTTTGGTTTTTCCCTTTGTTCTCTCTCTTATTTTTCTTCATTCTTCTTTATTTCCCCTTTTATTCTTTCTTCTATTACTCACCCTCTCCAAACCTCCCATGGTCTCTTGTGGCCTAGCTGACCATATTGCACAAACATACTGCAAGTCCCATTGTAGTTATAGCCTTGCTAATCAGGCTGAATTGTGGGCTCTCTGTTGATCTTCTTTCCCAGAATCAAGGCCTGTTTTTCTGGCTCGATCACCCACTCAGTCTAATTATGTTGTTCTGGGTCTCAGTCTAATCGTACCGAAGTGACTTTCAACACAGCGGTAGTGCTGCCGTTGGGTGGAACAATATACTGACCAAGATGGTCGTTGACCGACGGAAGTTGACACTGACACTGTCTAGAAACTCACCTTTGGTCTGGATTTCAGTCTAATTGAGTAGGTCTCACTCTAAGCCAAGGCATACACGTATGCAATTGTAGCTAAATGCAGATCATTTAAAAAGAAAGTTCTGACCACACAGATGATTACAAATAGACAGGGAAGGTCACTCAAATAGATGGCTAACCAGAAATCTGGTGCATGATCCAAGGAGAGGCAGGCCTCCTGGACTCCTGGAAGGTCACAAAGTCACAGAGTTCAGGCCTGTCTCTTCCAAGAACGACCCAAGATCAACCCACAACACACACACACACACACACACACACACACACACACCATAAAGTTTATCATTCATCTCACCCCAAACACCAGCACACATGTCTCATGAGGGGTATAGGGAATATGAGTTCCTGCACTGCTCTGTGTCTTGAAGATGTAAACGCACTGTTTGTCTGATACAGCAGTATCCTCAGTGTCACTGCTGGCCTGTGCAAACACACACACACACACACACACACACACACACACACACACACACACACATACACCTGGTGTAGGACTCCCCTGGCCCTGTGTGTGTGTGAGAGTTCTCCTCTGCCGCTGTAACATCTGTGCTGACGTGTTTACGGGTGGAATAGCATCTCTTATGAAACAGGCCTGTGTCTGCTCTCTGTCACCACAATAAACTCTACCAGGCATACTGTACAAGCAAAAATGCACACACACACACACACGCACATTTACACACCCATAGAAAAAAAATTACAAACACATTTACAAACCCTTACACTCACATACACACACTCATACACTTACACACAAATGCTCTCACAGTCACACACACACACATACATATACACATACTCACACACATATATACATTTACACACACACAGAGTGCAGTGAATAGCATTATGGCGAACAGAGAATGGTGGTATGGAGATGAGCTTTCTGTATCACTTGGGTTGATGACGGGAAAACACAAGACCACAGACCACACACTCCCATCCGTTACTCCCATGCCAGTCACAATCTGAGAGAGTGGAAAAAACAAGAAAGAGAGAGAGAGAGAGAGAGAGAGAGAGAGAGAGAGTCTACAAATGGAAATAGAGAAATAGAGACGTCTATAGAAAATGTCAAAAAGAAACTGAATCTACAATTATTCTGAATTGTCTTTTGATCTCATCTCAAGTGGTTGTTCGTTGTTGCTGTGCATTTGTAAAAATTTCAGTCTTTGATATTTTTCCACATTGGTTGTTTTGGACTCATCTTAAAATGGATTCTTTTGTTCCTGCAACAGATGTTCAATATCCAGATATGACAAGGGAAATAAATGGTTTTGGAGTCCTTTGTTAATTGTTTGTTTTTTGAAAATATTATTACACACCAGTTATGACACCTGGCTCCGACGCCCTCTTTATCAGTGCAAGTAAAAATGTGATGCAATAGAGGTAGTTGGATTAACTCATATTTTGCATAAGCCCTGTACAGATATCAATTTGCTTTTTATTAGTGTGGCCAATCAATAAAAAAATAATAAAATTAATCACAATAAGTTTGATCATAATTAATCACACATTTAAAATTCTAGAATTCGCTTTCTTCTTTTGTGAAGAAAAAATGTCACATATTCCCTTGGTTAGCGCAGGCTTTAACAAGTGGCGCTCCTCGGTTTCCTTCACACCCAGCATAAAAGAGTGGAGTTGCCAGAGGCTGTCTATTATGACAGGGGTGCACAACCTTTTCCAGCTTGCAAGCTAATGTTAAAAGGCAAGAGGTCGAAAAGATTGATCACATGATTTTTTAAAGTTGCAGTCAACCTTCAGATAGACACGAACAGCTGTCTTTGTGCCAGTCTTGCGCATATTGAACTTCTGCGCTGTGGCTTGTATACTTTACATTACCTAGAAGAGAAAAGAGACTAAAGGCTCCATTTACTGCAAGTTGGGCAGTAGTTTGCAGCAGCTGCAGACTGTCTGTGCCGAGCGCGTTTATGTCAATCGCGTGTCAGAGTCAAAGCAAGGAGGGCACTGGTGGGAAGTATGACATATGCCTCTGCATGATTCATTTCTGTAAAAACAAAAAAAAAAAATGTTAAAATTTTGACATTAATCACAGTCATTAACACGTTAACACTGACAGCACTACTTACAATAGTTACATATTTCTTTGTATCATTAGTCACTGGTAGCTCTGATTGCCATGTGTACTGTATTTATCCTTAATATCACTGGTATGCACTCCAATGAATTGGTATGCAGTACATTTATTTATACAGTTTATAGATATATGACAGACAGTTTGATAAATGTTCTGTGATCATGGATGTTGTGTCCTTGTGGTCAATCTTGACAATGAATTAAGTCCTGATATATTCTGTATATCAGTGGCTTCCTCCAATTACACGGTTAGTCATCTAAATAGTATCATTTGAAAGCTGAGAGTAGTACAATAATAGAACAATAATTTTCTTCTTCTATGTGTGGGACAGAAAGCATATGTGTGTGTGTATGTGACAAAGAGTGTGTTAGCTGAGTTTGAGTGTGTGTATGTGTGTGTGTGTGTGTGTGACAGAGAGTGTGTTAGCTGAGTTAGTGTGCGTTAGTGTGTGTGTGTGTGACAGTGAGTGTGTGTGAACCTGAATATGCTTCCTCCAGGGCGGTGCTGCAGATTAATAGGGTGCTAAAGAGACACTCTCCTGACTCTCGGGGGCGGGGGTGTTCTCTTCTCCTCTCCACTGCATTGGCATTGGTCTTGCTTTCATTTCTCATGGCATGCTAGGCTAGCCCAGCGGCACTAACCTACCCATGATATATGGGAGACAGGCTAGATTGACCAATCCTTTCTCCTGCAACAGGGCATGTGTGTCTGTCTGCTAGATTAGAGAAGAGTTGCATCTCTCTGCTAGACTGGCCCTCCTTTCTGTCACAAAAAAATATCTGTCATTCTGCTAGGCTAGAGGAGACATCTACTTTAGTCTGAAGAAGATAAGCATCAGACCGGCCAGTCCTTCTGCTGATGTAGAAGATGTGGGTCTGTTTGTTACATAGAAGAAGACTTGCATCTCTGCTAGACTGGTCTTCCTTCCTCCTGCCATAGAGCATGTCTGTTGTTCTGCTAGAGGAGACATCTACTTTAGTGTAGAGAAGATGCATTTCACTTACCTGCAAGATTGGCCATCCTTTCTGTGTCTGTTTGCTGGATTGGAGAATCCCTCCTGCTACAGAAGGCATGTATCATTCAGTTAGAGGAGACATCCTCTGTAGAGGAGATGTGTAGTCACCTGGTAGACTGGACATGACTCCTCCGAGGGCAGATGTGTGTGATTCGGCTGGAGGGGTCATCTGCTTCTAAGAGTAGCTAAGAGCTGGAAGGACTGTAGATGGTGTTTACCTGGGGAAGTAGGGCGTGCAGGTGGAGGTGAACTTGGCCCTCATCAAGGAATGAATTCTCTTCCTTCTCTCTTCCTCTCTATTTCTATGATACCTTCCTTCTCCCTCCCTCTCCTCTGCATTCATCCTCTCTCTCTCTCTCTCACTTTCTCTCTCTCTCTCTCTCTATCCCCTTCTTTCTCTCTCTTTCTCTCTCTCTTTCTTACTCTCTCTATCTCAACTGTCTTTCTCTCTCTCTCACTCTCTTACTCACACACACACATACACACACATATACACACAGAGAGAGAGAGAGAGAGAGATAGAGAGAGAGCAGGACATGTCAGTTGTGACTGACAAAAATGGCAAAAATGAGTATGGCCCCTAGAGAATAGTTACTCAACATAATCACTCAGTATAAACTGCAAATCATTTTGCATTTATTGGATTCATTTGATAAATTGCAACTCATCAGTATGTCTATGTGGGCTTAGATTATGCTTGTGTGTGACCCTGATCGCTGGTAGCAGATGGTGCTCTGGAGGCATGTTTGGTGGCAGTGGTCGTATGGCACACAGAAACACCATCAGTGCATACACCCTGATACACACCGACGCACACACACACACATACACACACACACACACAGACATGCAAATCAAATCTGTCCCTCGTCATGCTGCCAGCAGCCTGGGAATGAAGCCCCAGTCTGTCAGATGGGTATATTATGGACAGTGTCTGACAGCTTTTGACACATTTATCAGGGACTAATAGCTGCAGACTGATATGGCTGGTGGAAATAGGTTATTAGTGCGTTTCACTGGCCTAATTCGGCTGAATCACACTGAGGCATTCCCACAGGAAACTTTGTTTGGATGAAAGGTTTTTGTTTTGGATTTTTAACGAGGAAGCCAGTTGGATTCAGGCAAAGCTTTAACATCCCAGCTAGCACTTTGCCTCAGCCCAATTCCAGCCCATATATCGCCCAGCCCCATCCGAGGGTGCACCGCTGCCTGGCACTCGTGACCAGACTGGCGCTGTCTTCTGAGGGATGGCATGATGATGTCCCTTTGCCCCTGAGCTCCAGGGTGTGTTTACATACACATGAGCTGAGTGGCAACGTGGCCTTTTTAAGCAATGTGCTTGGGTGAGAGACACCACTTCATTTTGTTTAATTTGCCACACACTCACACATTCCTCTCCTTCCCTCCCTGCTCAGAGACCCCTGTTGTACATCATTTTAGCAGTATACTTCTCTTTTTTATTTGGCTGGTGTGTCACTCGGTTCCGTGAAAATTAACGTTTTTTTTTTTTTCATCTGTGGGCTGAGAAACTGACCTTTCCTTAATGCAGACGCTCTTCCACACCACTTACACCCTATGAGTCACTCGCGCCACACTGAATATTTTACACTCTTCTCTTCTCTCTTCTTCTCTCCTCTCCACTCCTGTTTTTTTCTTCTCCCCTCTTTGCTCTTCTTTTTTGTCTTTCCTATCCTCTCTTCTCCTCCCTACCTTTCTTTCCCTCATCATTAGGCACTGCCCTTGTCAGAGGTGTTTTTTGGTCTTTCTTGTCCATGTTTAGTGGCAGCCATTTTGTATAACAATACCTGTAAGCTATTCCAGCTTTTTCCTTCTTTTTCTCTGCTCTCCTTTTCTTTCTGTCACTCTCATTCTAAACAGCTGCTGTGTATATTTTTGTTGCATAGGTGTGAGCTTGAGTGTGTTTGTGTGTGTGTGGCGTGTCATGTTCCCGCCATCTCCACACAGTGGGCGATGTGTACGTATGTCCACCAGCTGTGTCGTTGTCTCTGTGATTATCATGTTTTTGGTCAACATAGTGTGGCCCACTCCACCTCCACCTTCTATTAGTTTGGTTTCCTTCATTGCTTTCAATACAATCCCGCGCACCAGCGGCAAACTCTGTTACCACCCTTTGATTACTATTTGCTTCACTTTCTGTCGTCTGACGCCCAGTAAAATCTATTGTTTATCAAATTGTTTTCAATCCGTTTTCAGGTAAAAAATTTCAGTGCCAATGTACATGAGCAGGTAACAGAAAGTGTCGGAGCATTCAAGATGGTGCCAGTCTCTGCAGTATGACTCTGAATGATGCTGGAAAGACATCCTACTCAGTAGTGTTGAATCAGTGAAAATTTTGTCATGATTTTAGTAAGGAACTTATTAAATTAGTATAATTAGTATTATAATTATATAATACTTATAATTAGTGCTGTCAATGTTAAAGTGTTAACGTGTGTGATTAATCCAAAACAAGTTTGTTTTTTTTAATGACAGTTCATCATGATGCATACTTCACACTACCTGCCACACTGCAAGGACTGATTGGTCGAGTTCATCCACTCGCTTTGTTTTGCTGCCAGTGTATCTCAGCAGCCCACTCGGAACCTTTAGCAACATGTCAGTCCACTGTTAGGTTTTGTAAATAATGTAAGACATCATTTTGAATTTGGTGGCAGGATTTCTCGATTGCACTGTGCTTATCTTTCAAGAATGTTTTCAATTCACCGCTTCATCAGCAGGCAGTTCTTTGTAGGCAGTCATGAGACGTTTGCTTGTTAACAGAACATAAACTGACTGCTCAGAAACCTTGTTAATAGTTCTGATGTATTTTTTGCAACAACATCAAGGTTGTTGAAATATGCAGTGTCCCTTTTCACAGTAATGTTAACAAAATGAAAGCATGACAAAGGAATTCGCTAGACTCGACTGCGAGGTCAAAGGGTAGATGGTTCCACTTAAAGCAATTTGGTGAAGTGTCCTACGCAAACGCAGACACATTCGACACAGATCATAACAGCAACAGAACAGCAACAAGGCAACGCTAAAGATCATGATACTGAACACAAGCAGCATAATGACAGTTGTAGATGCTTCATAATATGGCATTTATAAAACAGCTGACGGACACATTTAATCAAGAGTACAAGGAAAAGGCCAAACCACGGTAGATTAGAAGCAAGGGGGAGTGTGTAGAGTGTGCGGGGTGGGGTTAAAAATCATGTGGTCGGCACCTCTGTCATAGATAACCTGTGGCAACTACACTTTATCACGTTGAGTGTGGAGGAAACCGAGGAGCCGCACTTTGCTGAAACTAAAGGCCATGTGTCACAAGCCTCTCTGTACAAAAAAGTGAAGAAGAATTCTGGAGAAGGAGAATTCCTTTAATCGATTGACAGCACTAGTTAAAATGCATGTAAGGGCACAAAGTCGTCCTCTCTCTCTCTTTCTTTCTCTCTCTCTCACACACACACACACACACTCACAGACACGCACACACACACAGACAGAGAGAGAGAGGGACCACTGAATAAGGATCCCCTGGTCATAAAACTCCTTGAATCCTTGTTTGCCCATATATAGTATGTTGTGGAGTGTGTGTGTGTGTGTGTGTACACTGTTTATGTGTCGTTCACAAGTGAATATTCCAAGGAACCCACACTGAATGCATTGGCCACGTCAATGACCTGTCTCACAGGCACTGTGGGATTCTCCTGAGGGACTGTAAGGTTCCTTACATGTCTTATCACCTCCTCAAACACCAGTTGGCGCCAGTTTCTCTTTGATGAGTATTTTATTTGCTGCCCAAGGATTGGGCTTGTGTTGCCACCAGCACAAGGTGAGAGAAACATGTTAACATGACAAAAGGATTTGTCATTTAATGGGTTTGCAAAGACCACGTCTCATGTAGTCAACACATCTCTCTCTCTCTCTCTCTCTCTCTCTCTCTCTCTCTCTCTTTCTCTCTTCTTCTTCTTCTCTCTCTCTCTCTCATTCTCTCCTTCTCTCTTTCTCCTGTCCCTGTCTCTCTTTCTTTGTCTGTCATTCTCTGCTCATTGTTGCCACTGGTGCTTTCAGAGATTTGTTTGCAGAGAGCGGCACTATCACAAACAGCACATTGTTGAACAGAGAGACTGAAATGTGGCAATGATTTGGGGTCTGGCTTCATTGGAAACCTGCTGCAGGTTTCCTTGTTAAATCCCGGAACATGAGGGACTTACCGGGCTTTTCTCCTTTTCTCCTCCCATCCCTGTTTGTTTTTTTTGTTTTTTTTGCAAAGCTGAATGTCACGGCCAATTTGCCCAGCAGGAAGTGGCCAGATCTGCTTGTTTATCACAGTGGGCTTTAATGGTTTTTCGTGACCGCCTCAGTGCTGGCAGTCAGCGCACTACACATAGAAAATAGGCCAACACACACACACACACACACACACACACACACACACACACACACACACACAGACACACACAGACACACACACACACACAGACACAGACACACACACACACACACACACACAAATACGCCATTTACAGAGACTGAATATGCATCACAGGGATGCAAACTGCATGCATGACCTCAGCCCCAGCCGTATCTCTGAGAGCTCTTGCTGTAATATGGCCTCCAGGCTTTAGCTCACTTAGACAGCATTGAGAGCAGTGGTGAGGAATCTCCTCTTCATCTTCCTTCATCTGACACATTACTGCTTTAATACAGCAAAAACTAATGAAATAAATAGGGAAGGAAGGATTTTTTTATTCATTTTTTAGCACCAAGGCCACTGAAAGTGATTAATGCAGACACAGACAGGTGTATATAAAAGACAAACTTGAAACACTCAGTCAGACCATTGGCAACTTGCTCTTGCATCATCAGCGGGCTCCAGGTTTTGTGTCATGAGACGGAGGAAGGCAGGGAGTTGCTGAACCAGACAGAAGGTCAGACGTTCAATTGAAGAACCTCCGACAACAACACGGAGCAAACGGCACAGGCAGCATTGCAGGCTGAAGGGACAGAATACAAATAAAATGACAAACTAATACATTAGCAATCCTGTACTGATGTAAGCAACAGGTCTTATTTGGATCTTCTCTTCATCGGCATCCTCTAGTTAGTCAGAATGTGTATTTGTTTCTCCATCCAGAGATGGAGAGGTGAAAGGTAGAACACCTGACTGTTTGCTCTGTGCACACAATCGTGAGCCCTCATCTCTAGGAGGAAATGGAAGTGGTCTGCTTGAGGAAAACAAAATAGCAGGCATGGATAATACTGAATGAAATTGGCATAAACTTCAAAGGACTGCTCTAAAAGATGACCATCTTGACATAACACAGCGATATCCATCCCCACAGGTCTGCTTTGGGGCCCCTCTGGTTCTATTTTGGGTGCTATGGTTTAGCTGCAATTCAGCCCCTCTGGTTCTGTTTTAGGTGCTATTGTTAAGCTGTGATTGAACCCCTCTGGTTCTGTTTTAGGTACTATGGTTTAGCTGTGATTGAACCCCTCTGGTTCTGCTTTAGGTGCTATGGTTTAGCTGTGGTTCAACCCCTCTGGGTCTATTTTAGGTGCTATGGTTTAACTGTGATTGAACCCCTCTAGTTCTGCTTTAGGTACTATGGTTTAGCTGTGGTTCAACCCCTCTGGGTCTGTTTTAGGTGCTATGGTTTAGTTGTGATTCAACCCCTCTAGTTCTGCTTTAGGCGTTATGGTTCAGTTGTGACCCATGGTTATGCTTTAGCTGTGATATAGCCCCCCTTTGGCCAGGCTAGAGCTACCCTAGTACCTCAACTCAATATTGTTTTTTGCTACAGTGCTAGCTCAGGGAACTCTCCAAAGGCTTCAGATTCCCCAGCTAGATTTCTTAACATCCAATCAGTGAACAGAGATTGAAGGCAGAGTTCAAACAACATGCCCACCAACTGCAAAGTAAATGTATGCTTATTGAGAGTGTCCAGACTCTTTGCACGAAGTGAAAGAGTCTGGTCTAATAGGTTAGTCCCTCTTAATCTGTATCAGGTGCGAAGATTACAGACCCTCAGTGGCCTCCTGAGCAGGACAAGTCACATGGGAGGACCTCTGCCAGGGAAGGTCAAATATATATATACTTTCGTGCATGAATGAGGACGTGATGAGGTTTTGTATTACTATGCCATTAACTAAGACTGGATAATACATCAGTGGGTATAAACAATGTAGTAATAATTCTCAGGTAATGGTAAATGCTTTGGTGATTGTTTATGGAATGATAATAGCTGAATCAAATTAATATAACTTAATGATGCTTCAGTGAAAAGCACTGGCAGCTGCTAGAAAGGATTGAGAATATTTGTTTACATTGTGTGCTCTTGGGAAGATTTTGTAGATTTTTTTCCAGAATATACTAAAGTAGTTAACTTGATCCTTTGCTCATTTGGCTGTTTTTATATGTTTTCTATAAAAATAGCTGTAAACCTGATCTTCTTTATTAAATGTGCAAATGCACTAACCATGATCCCCAATTGCTCAAAGTGGCCTGTTACGCCTGCTTGGATTGTCTGCTGGCGATGACTTTTAAGGTGAAAAGTTTCTATTTCTGCAGACCAGCCAAGACAAACTAAAGAGCCTCGAAGTCTGCCATCAGCCATGCCAAACTCAATTGTCTCAGTTCTCTATGGTTTACATGAATCTGCTCTCTAATAGTGCTGCAGGGCCTGTTTGTCTTTCATGCAGTCGGCTATTCCCAAGTTTTTTTTTGCCTCGTCTCCTCTTCTTTTCTGCTTCTCTCTTTCACTTGGGAACCCTCAGAAGTGCCATCTGCTTCTGTTTACAGTCACCCATTGGATGACTTGGACTCTTCAGTTTGAGTCAAAATGTTCTGTGCAGAGATGAGCTTTGGTGAGAACGCAGACTGTTTTACGAGTGTTGATGATGGCAGGGTGGCTTTAAGGGGCTGTGGAACTAAACAACTGACCAATCTGATCTGGTTTTGTGTTTGTTTCTCTGGCGGCTACAGGTATGCAGTTCTCACCAATGGAAACCATGTGGAGCAGGAGAAGGTGTCGCTGCAGCATGATACAGAGTCACAGGAGTCCTGTTTCTGACACACACACACACACACAAACACACACACACACACACACACACACACACACACACACACACACAGACTAAACAGAGCAGCCCTCCAGTTGCACCACTTCTCCTCACTGGAAGGCTCCATCCTCTCAACCTAGGCTGGTTCCAGCGGACTCTAGAATGTTCTAAGACTGTCTTGAGATGGAGTTATTGTGGCTTTCAGACTGAAGCCTTGACTCTAAAATGATGACATGCAGTATATTGCCAAAGGTATTTCGTATGAATTTTGAGATTAAGAAAATAATAAAAGATTTTGTTTTCCTATGTATATAGAATGAGGTAAAGAAATGTAAAAAAAAAAAAAACTCCACTCCCCCTTCCCACTGTTGTTTGGGGAGATATATTTTGCACCACCACTCATGAACCAGAGAAGACCATGTCCATCAACACAGAAGTCATTAGTTTCACTATATTCCAATTTGACTAACTCAACCCTGGAGTATTTTCAGAATCAACCTACACTATTTCTTTCTGTCTTTCTTTCTTTTTACTGTGGCTATTCATTACAAAGCTGAGAGATAGAGTGACAATGTGGAGGAGTCAAGCAGAGAGACGGAGAGAGAAAATAATCATTTGGATTGACTGTCTTTTCTTCTTATCTTCTGAGTGTTCACTGTTACAGCACATTCAGAGAGTTTTCAGACCCTTTGAAATTCTCCACAGTTTGCTGTTTTAGACTGAAATTAATTTAATGGCTTAAGAGTAGTTACATTTCTCAAACTACATTTTATGAGGTTATCAAAAATTAAAGTACTCATTTGCATATTTATTCAGACTTAGTTACGACCATTGGGTTCTTCGTCATCCTTCTAATTGGGTTCTTAGGCATTCTTCTACTAGTTTGGTTTCAATAACATTGTTACTATATTGACTATTTGAGTGTTATAATGCTGACTGTAAAAACTTCAAATTAACATAAAATTTTATTTGAATAAAAAAAAATATATTTGCCAGAGGGTGGATTATCTCCCAGTTTGATAGCTAACTCATATGTTCTTCAGCTATTTTTTAATAAATGTGTATAAAGTATACAGACAAATCAAATGGCTTATGGTCCTAGATATGATTCTACGACTTAACTGGAATCCTTAACTTCTCCTACTAATTAAAGTTATTGAACATTTAATTATAAAAGTTACAAACTTGTAGGCCTATAGAAGGTCTTACAGTTGACGGTGTTTGTCTGACCGTATGTCTGAAACTGTTTGGCCACACTTCCAAGTGAAGTATATGGACAAAAACAGCATCATCACAAGAGATTGTGGATGACATAGCCTGAAGGCGTTCTGAATGTGCTGTATGTCGGGGTATTGTGGTGGCCATGTGGTTGGCGTGATGTTGCTTCTCAGAGATAGCATTCTCTCCGGAGGCCTCTGATGGACTGACTGTCTCATCCCGCCATCTCAGCAAAGACTTGCTGCAGCCTACACCCCCCAGGGGGCCAAACTCTTATTACCACATACACACATACAAACACACACACACACACACACAAGACAAGACAAGAGCTAAGCAAAATAGACTTCGAGAGAGTTAGTTTCGAAGGAGACAAGGTGGCAGAGAGAATTTGCCCACTCATTATTGTGTGTATGTGTGTGTATGTGTGTGTGTGTGTGTGTTTCTTAAGAGCTCTTCTCCCTCCCACTGATATTTTCACTCATAGCCACAGTGACAGTTATTGTTAATGTGGTTGTTTTGTTTTTAATTAACTGCAACAAACTGCATTAATATTCAAAAAGTAGACACTGTTAAGGGACACTGCTTGACACCAGGCCAACATTAAACAACAGGAGGAGATGATAAGGACAAAAGAAAGATTTGTGCTTTGAGTCTAAATTCTCCTAAGTACTCTAGAAGCAGTACATTAAAGTATAATAAATCCCACCTTCTCTCTGTAATAGCAATGACCATTTTGCACTTTTCAACTCAAGCTAATCTCTCTTTTGTTTAGTTAAGTAGTCGAAACCTTCTCCCAAATCTCACTCTGCTGGACTCAGCCACTCAGCACCAGGCTGTGAGATGTGTGCAATCCCAGAAACATCCAAGCCCTAGAAAAGACATGTGTGCCCATAGCACTAACAGCAGGATAAAGTACAGGTTTTGCTTTCTGTTTCTTCTGTTTTTCTGGCTATCATTCACTGTCAATCCTGTGAATGAGTGTACTCCAACTGTTTTTTGTTTTTTTTTATCATTTCTTTAAAATCACTCCAAACTTCACCACCAATACATACAGGATGCTTCCTTGGAATCAGAGTCTCTGGTGTGCGCTCAGTGGCCATTTTCCCAGGGCAGATGGTGAACTTCCTAAACCAGGAATGTTGCAGCACTAGGCTAAGACATAAAAACTAGGCTATTTCAGGCTTCAGATTATTTCTCAGAGTTGCAGCTCGGCCCAAGCTGCAGTCACCCTGAGAAGCCAGCGCAATTTGCTCCCATAAGATTTGCATTTTGTATGCTGCAATGGTACAGTCCTAGGATTGAGACATTGAAAAGCACAGCTCTGGTATGTGCGGCGTCCACGAGGTTAACAAATGGTTCCTGCTGTCAGAGCTGGACAAGATTGGAAGAGCCAGGGTGGATGATCACTTTGCCTGAGAAAAAGAACAAACATGGACATGATTTGACTATTCTGATCAACCCCCCCCACCCACCCCCCACGATGCTCCTCAGTTGCAGAGGGGCATTAGTAACTCGTAGCTCCAAGGTTTGTTCTCATGATGCTGGAGAGCCATAAGGCTGTCAATGTGCTCAGTATTTTATGGGGGGAATGAGCTCCATTCCATACCACAGGCACTTTCAGCACTTTGATGAGTGAGAGACGACGTGTTCCGAAATGATTGTGTCTTTTTCGTTGTTGTTGTTGTTTTTGTTTTGTTTTAGCCCTGAATACTTTCATTGGCTAAAGTTAAGTTTAGAGTTATTATTACAAATTATAATTCAAATAAATTAATGAATTGATTATTTGAATGTTTGTGATTTTTGTTTCATTTAAATGTGATGGATTTTTTTGTTGTTGTTGTTTATTTGTTTTAGTGAACACATATTGATGGATTGGCATTGAAAAGGATGTTAAGATAAGCCTGGTTTTAGTTAAATGATTTCAATCCTAAAGACTCTGTTCAAAAATTCTTATTTTTTCCCAATGTTTTTTCTTTTATGGCTTTTTTTCATTATGTCTTTGCAAATTGTGTAGAAAATGCCGAGGCCATGTGTATCAGTCTCTGAATAGCCCTATGTTCATATGGAATTGTTTATATTTTACATCTTACTGAAACCAATCAAGTGTTCTGCGAGCATTGAAAAACTGTTTAAAGGACGGAGATGGGTGTGTAAATAGTGATATATTTTTATGTAAGAGAGTGTAATTTGACATTGCTGGATTTTTTTTTATTTATTTTTTTTTGATCTTTTCTTCTCGGTGATGGAACTTGAGGAAGTTGTTAGGCTCCCCAAGCATCACCGCCACAGCTGGTTCCGGAGTTCCTAGAACAATCATAGCAGATTGAGAATGGCACAGAGTGGTGCCATGTCGCTCCACACTCACACATACAGCTGTGCCTTCAAAATCCTGTCAATTCTAGCTCGTCGACACAGCCTCCAAACTGTACACACACGCACACAGTCACACACACACATGCACACACACACACACACACACACACACGTAAACACACGTTCACCAATCAGAGTGATTTTTTTGTAGGAACGCCCTGAGCGTGAAATGAAGTTTTTATGTTCCTTGTAACTAGACTTCACTCTTGCCTCATCAGACGTGCTTCTTTAATGCTGCCCTGTGTCATGTCCCAATTAGCATCTCCAGAGCAGTTCAGCAGCATCGGGGCGAGATGAAGGAAGGAACAGATTTACCTGAGGCAATTTCACACACAAACGCCAACACGACCCGTGAGAGCTTTTTCACGCTCAAAGGCGCGGCGCTAGCTTGATTGGTCTCAAGGCTTAATCCATTCCCAGTGTGAGCGGTACACGCAGAATGGGGCCAGGCGGGAGGAAAATGAATTCCCAATAAGGAAAAGAGAATGAGGGAGCAGGAGGATAGGCTGCAAAGAGAAACACGCTCCATGCTTCCATACCTAGAAATGACCTTAGAACAAAACTACACAGAACGGCTGGGCCACATCAGGACAGCTGTGAGGAAAAATATGTGATGTATATGTCCTTGTGCCAAGAATGTCACACAGTGGTGTATGACCATTCACACATACACACACACATGCACACAGAGACTGTGTGTTAAACATGTGTTACACACAGAGATACACTTTGTAGGCACATAAGTTAAGTTGACCCCAGTACATGCACATGATAAATGGCTATACACTCCTCTTGTACTGACATAAGCATTGTTCTGAGTTCACACAAACCCACCAAGGGTGTGATGAACATGAAGGTTGTGGAATGATCAAATGATTAGATTATACCCCCCCCCTCACCATCCACCCCCTAAACTCACCCCACACTACCCCCAGTGGTCTACAGAACAGATGCTCACCAAATGAATGTGCTGTGAAAAAAGAAACCCCAACAAAGCTGTACACCTTTTTGTACTCAGTATTTATTTTGGTGGATGTGAGATGGGTGTTTTTCATGTATGGCTTCTCTTTCAGGGAGCTACGTGTATTACTTTTTCTGTTGCTATGTGACAGCTCAAATAAATGACAACTGAAACTTAAAAAAAGCAAAAGAAATGAAGAGTTGTTAATGAAGTCTGACTCATTGTCCTGGTGGTCTTTGGCATATTTTTTTTTCCCTTTGTAGTAGCAAGGAAGTAATCCTCGACGTGCAATCTGTGTCGGTCGCCTGGCAACCCTTGTTGTGTTCCTAATTTTCAGTAATCATTCCTGTGTGTCTCAGTCAATAGTTATGATGGTCATTCACTACAGCTAATGCATTGTCAGTTTAAAAGGATGGATACCCCAGCTGAGGCAGTGTGCAGTGGATCAGGGGACCGCAAACATCATCCCCAATCCATTTCCTCTGGGTCTGAAGCAATCACCACCATCAGCAGCGGCCCTTAAGTGTGTCTTGCCAAAAGAAATAGGCACACAGGAAGTCAACCCCACTCTTGGGGCATGAGCAAGCCTCATACTGTGCCTGGTTCTGACGTAATCAGCCCAGGCAACAGCAAGCCATCGACATGGCAAATATATTTGTGTTTATCAGTAGGCTAACTTGATTTTCAACATGGAACATTCGGTCTACTTGGGGTCTTTTAAATATACAACCCTCAGCCCAGTAGGATCTTAATACTCTTCCTTATGACTCCTGAGTCACTCTGTTTGGGTCACATTACACTATATAGAGGTATGATGTGAATATATAAGCATATGTACACCATACAGTTTATTCATGATGACTTATGCACTCAGGTGCTATGTGTTAATCACGCCACACCAACACACCAAAGCAGAAAAATGTCTCTCTCACACACACACGTACACACACTGTGAGGCTAGACAAACCCAAACTGCTTGTTCTGAGCAGCTCTGTAGCCCATCTGGATGTGCTTGTCTGCATGTAAGTCTTTGATAGATCTGAGCCACACATGTTGTTTCTCATGCCTCAGGACAAGCAGACTTCATTGTCTAAACACAATGGAATATAGCCTACAAGATGGAAAATCCACATGGAACAGTGAAGCCTGGCTCTATCAAAGTATGTCCTCCAATAAATAATAAAAAAAGATCCACAAATGACTCTGCCATGTTTTTTCATTCACACACACACACACACATTCTCTGCCTTCCTCTCAAAACTCATCTCACCATAAGCACTCACCTACATAAACGCACCTTTCGCACTCACACACCACACACGCAGTGACTGCAGCACACCCACGCTATGTGTGCAGAAATCACACACATAGTACAGTGCGCGACCTTTATAAAGCGTGTATGGACAGAGGGAATGCTTTCCAGAGGAGTAATTAGTGTGAGCCTTAATGAAAATGTTTCCAATCAATCACTCCTAATCCTCGCACCGGCAATACCACCTCTCATCTCCATCCTCACCATTGGCCTCACTGCAGAGCTCTCTCTCATGTTTTCATTTCTTTATTTGCTCTCTCTCTCTCTCTCTCTCTCTCTCTCTCTCTCTCTCACCCAGGAGCCTCCCTCTTGTTGCTGCTGTTGCTTTGATTGTGGAAACAACATCAAAGCTCATGAAAATTGTTCACCAAATGTGATTTCATAAACACACCAAGAACCATTTCCTGCATTTCCCAGGTCAAGCGATTCAGGCGCAGGCAGAAACAAGGGCAGATGTCTGGGCTTTCCCATTACACCCGAATCAGATTGCTGTTTTCTCTAGGGGAACTAAAAACTTAAATGGATAGTCCAGAGTGAATTTACCTATAGCCTTGTTGCCTGGGGTTGCTGAGTGCTGTCAGCGGGAATAGAGTGAGAAAATTTGTTTTCAACTTTGATTGAATTTGCCAACCGGCAGCTAACACTAACTGATGGGGTCACAGGAAAAACGAAACTGAAACAACGTTTCCTTGCCCTCGTCAGTTAGCTTTGGCTGCTATTTTGCTATTCAGTCTACGGTGTACCAAATTCTCTCATTGTCACTCCTACCTACAGCACTCAGCAACCTCAAACAAAATGGGCTATGGTTAATTGCTTTAACTCTTGACCTTGTTGTGAGAGGACAGGAAGTTCCTGACTGGGAGCACGGCTTTCCATAACAGTTACACAGACATCCATCCATCACTATTAACAATGAGGGCCTCCTTCAGGGATTTGAAATGAACACAAGGAGGCTAAAGACCTGGGTTTGCCCTCTTGTTATACAATGTGTTTATGCATGTGCGCCTTGGTATGTGATGAATGCAACAGGCTCAGTTTTCCTTCTTGAAACATACACACACATCCTGGTTTTGTCCTTGTGTGAAAAATGTCCAAAATGGCTTTTGTGACCTGTGATGAATGCAAAACCGTCTCCTCCACTGACATTATTAGCTATCAACATCACAAGCACGGGGACAAGAAAGGGCATACTCAATTAGTGGCCCTCACGTCAGCTGGTAACAATTCTGGAAACGAGAAACTTCAGGTAACTACTTTCCTCTGACCTCCCCTACCCTCCTCTCTCCCTCCTCCCCTCCCCTCCTCTACTCCCTCCTGTCCTCTCCTCTCCTCCCTCCTCTCCTCCCTCCTCTCCTCTCCTCCCTCCCCCAGAAATCTGTATTCTTCCCTTTTATTTCCCCTCCTCACCTCTTCCTCTCTGCCCTTTACCTGTTTCCATATTAGGATTTAATGAAGCTGTAACATCATCTGAGAAGGGACCTAACCTTTAGGGTGCACATCAGCACACAGATTAACTCACTCAAGCTCTGCTGAGCAGGCATCATAGACTTTTTTGCGGGGCTGTTGTAACACATTGTGCAATCAGGGCAGAGAATAGCAAAGGGTGGATGAGGACTAGCAGTCTGGGCAGTGCCTTTACAACCTGGCACTTATCATGATGAGCAATCTCTGCTCGTACGCCTAGTGATTGTCTTTGATTCTCTCTCACTTGCTCCCATTGGTCCTGCCCAAATGGATTTGTTCCTCATTAGTGGGAATGAATGAAGACTGTGCAGAGTTGTATTTTTGGACTGTCATGTCCAAAATGTTGCCTAGGAGCTGATGGGAGTCTGGTGTGATTTGTGTCTGCAGCTGGGCCTTGGCATGTTTAGCTTGGAAGTGTTTGCGGTATGTGTCGAGCAGTGGCCGGGCCGCTCCTCGCCGCTCCAGCGCCATCACAAATCATTCCTGTCACTTTTACATTTGTATTCGCTTTACTCTGCTTTCAGCAATGTCTCCCAGTGTCATCCCGTCATATTGGTTTCATAAAATACATTTATGTTGTTTTTCTTATTCCTCCTGCTATTCTTCCTCTCCTTTATGTCATTTTTTTCATTGCCAAAGTGTCAAAACAGAGGGAACAGCACCCGGCTCATTTTCTTGTCTGCCAGAGATGGTTTGTGTTCAGTGCTGTGATGTTATCTGAGTATACAGTCAACCACTTGCAATCACTAAATATACATATAGGTGCATACTGTGTGGATGGGATGGGTCTAAGGATTTCAGCAGTCCCGAGGAACCACATGCTCTGATGTCGTTCTTTAAGCTCAATATATGGAAGGTCTGTGCAGGAATGGTTGTGTGTGTGCATGCCTTTCTGTATCATTTGTGTGTGTGACTGGGTGCATGTATGAGTGTGAGTATGTGTGTGTGTACATCCGTGTGTGTGTGTGTGTGTACGTCTCTCTCTCTGTGTGTGTGTGTGTGTGTGTGTGTGTGTGTGTGCGCACATGTGTTTATGGGTTGGACGGGTGGGATGAGCCACTGGCTCTAGCTGGGATGATGAGTCCCACAGATAAAGCAGGTCACCAAAGGAGGTTCCCTACACATGGTGTCCACACGCACACTAACACACACACACACACACACACACGCACACATGTATTCTGACTCATGAGAATAGATAAGGTGACCAGCTTGGAGTTGTTCACATACAAATGAATAAACACAAACATCGCTTTATGTTGCAAAGCAAATGCTCATATAGTGATGCTCTCACAGAAGCATTCACATGATTAATCCTTGCCGCCAACACTTTATTAATATGTAATTTACCCAGCATCGTAATCTTAGCAGTTACAGGCACACACTCACTCTCTCTCTCTCTCTCTCTCTCACACACACACACACAGGCACACACACACACACACACACAGACACACACACACACACACACAGATTTACAGTTGCCTAAAGCACATACATTTCCATTTCAGATAATTGTTTGTTTGCTTAGCATGCAGTATATGACAAACTTAGTTTGTTCAGCATTTTTACACACCAGTCCAAAGACCATTTGGCATGCCAGCAGTGCTAAGGCAGACGTGAGTGGACGATTGCCGTAAATGAAGCACTGGTAGCCCCCTGCTGGTGAAGATGAGTATGGCATACAGAGATTAATGAGCTGATTCGTTCTCATAGGTTCCTGGCTATGATGGCTAACCCAGACTGTTTGTTCAGACAGACCACTGAAATACATATAAAGACACATCCATAAAACATATTTTTAGTCCGGAGGATAAATTACCCGGAGAGTGATGAAAATATGGGTATCTTTTGCCTGCTATTGCACTTGGGGAGGCCATGTGAAGTCCATATCTGCACAAACCATGTGTCCATTTGGTCCAGCATCATCTGGTGGACTCGATGAGTCATGTGGAATCCTGGGCATCTGAATGGATGGATGGAAAAAGACTGTAAGGACCTCTGATATTTTTATGATCTTACATAAATATATTTATGCTTTGCTCCAGCAATAGTCCTTAGTCTCCCTGAAAGTAGTGGTGAGAGAGGTAGGCTACTCCAGTGAAACGTAGGCTAGTCTGTGAAAGCAGCAGCCTAGGTCCATTGCCAACGCTCTCAATGTAAGCCACATCAGTGATGCAGACTTTATTTATGCTTTTAGAATCAGATCAAAGAATTACCATGAATATGTGCATATTTTGGGAAACTGCTTATAACTGTTGCCCTAAAATAGTCCTCAATCCACCTGTTATAAAAAGAATAACAACCTGCTGTTTCTGAAATAGCATACTGCTCTATACTAAATACAATAGAAGCTGGGAGGTGTGATTTTGTGTCAAGAGAATGTGTGCTTGTTTGCCTAAATTGTCAACTTATTTTAAGATGTTGAAATGTTGGCTCTTTTTTGGAAATATTTAGTAAAATTAGTCACATTTTCTCAGTATAGAACAACAACAAAAGTGCTAGCAATGGTACATGCAAGGTCTTATGCGGTATATTATACAGCAGTATGCCATTTCAGAAGTGGCTGAATAATCCCGTTTTTCTCTGGAAGAATTGTCAAAACGTTTTCTTTTCTTAAGCTACACATACTTTTACCTGCCTCAGCTGATTGAAGACTTTCCCACTTTAATATAATAGAAAATTACTGACTGAACTTGATCCTTGCTTACACTTTAAGCTACACATACTTTAATAAGGCTAAGCAGTTACCTTGCATCTACAAAGTTAGCCTGCTCTGTTACTAAATATCACTACTTATTTATTCTCTCTCTCTCTTATTGTCTTTCCTTCAAGTGATATATCTGAAGTCTAGACATTCAGTCAAAAATGGGGTGTTTTTGTTAAGACTGTACCTTTCAGTGGAGCTGGTCAGAGCTTCCACATCCTTCGCCACACCCACATATGCAGGCAGAATGACCGCAATGGAGCTAAGGCTCACAACCTTTAAGACAGCCATGCACAGTTCAGCAAACTGTGTCCCTGTCATCTGTGTTCAACAACAAAAACAGCAAAATTTGTGATTTGTACTTACTTACACTCACGAAATTGGAACAACAATGAGAAAATAACACAATGTTAGTTTGAAAAGCTTGGCAGGTTAAGCTGCCACACTGTTTTGTTGGAAGATGCTGCATGTTGCATGATTCTTTCTGACAGGTATACAGCAGGTACAATTAATCAGAGTTTTTTAAATCACGTTTTTTTTTCTCCCCACTATGCTGAGATCATTCTGGAGTTTTGTTGTCTTAAATTTCCAGGAGAGCAGGAGTTGAAAAATACTTACACAGCTCATGGGGTACCAGTAATCATGCAAAAGTTGTAGTCACTAAGATGACATTACTCCCATATTCTGATACTTGATATGAGCATTAACAACATAACAGCTAGCTCAAATGGATGATGGGTAAAACGTGTTTGAGATGTAGCAATTATGCATTACTAAATTGAATCGTTTTGAGCAACAGAAGCAGTATTCCCTTGTGTGCTCCTGGCACACATTGTCCAGAGCCCATAACGATAGGACCACTTCTTCTGATGCTTTAAATTTAAGGGATGTCTCTACAATGGTATTGGTGGTCTTTAAATAAGCATTTTGCAAGATTAATTTCTTCCAGGCTCTGCCCACTAAATTTCTGTATACACCTTAACATCTTCCTTGAGGCTCTGAACATGATGGCCATATGATGGAGAACTTTGTCAATCAGTCCCCTTAAGCTGTCTCCGTCTTGTGAAATTCAAAGATTTCTACTCTGAAGAATTAAAAAGCGAACACAGTCTATATTTGGACATTTAAAATGTTTTTATTTATTTATTCATTTATTTTGGGAGAGGGGTGGGGGCAAGAAAAGGGCATATGAATGTGATACAGAACAAAAATCTCAATCAGAAAAATAATTTTCAAGATTCTGATGAGCCTTGAAAGCAAGAAGTGAACATCCTGATGAAGAAGGGGCGTTTACAAGCCCTCTGGCCAGAGATGGACACAGATGGAGAATGATGGGCAGGGGTCTCTACAGACTCACCTGTTGAAGAGGGGAGAGAGCACCACTCAGAACAACAACAACAACAACAACAACAATAATAATAATAATAATAATAATAATAATACTTACTGAAGTGTGTGGGAGCCACTTTTTTACAGACTAGTTTTGGCATCTGATTGAAGAGATAAAAAGGATAACAAATCAGTTGTGCTATGTGACAATGGTACAAATGATAAGTTGTATATGACTTGGTCAGTGTTTTGCCATACCTTCATTTTGAACCACCTTTTGGACTTCTTCCTGGCTGTTTGTACTTCTGCTCCCTGCATAGGCTCAAGGGAATGGGAAGCACTCTGGGTTGAGGGTGTGGTACTGGGGGCTGTGAGTGTAGTAGTCAGGACTGAAGCACTCTGAGCACACTGTGAAAGTAGCTCCTTCCTCAGGGCTGAGAGCAAAACGGTGTCAAAGGAATCGTCCTGTGTTTCCACTGCTTTCTGCAGGAGGGTCTCAGGTCCAAACTCCTTCATAAGGAACTTATTCATGGCCTTGTAAATGGCCTGAATCTTCACGTTATTTGGATAAATGTGGAAGTTTAGACCTCCTGTTGCACTGCTGAACTCTGATAGAATTTTCTCAAGCAACTCCTGGGAGGAGACCACCGTATCCAAAGAAGCAGTGGGTTGATCTCTGAGTTTAACCAACAGCCTTACCATCAGCACACTGACCAAACAGGCATTGTCACTGCTGTCTGAATCAACCGTAGAGGCTCCATCAGTGAGAACATCTGAGCCCAAAATGGTGATCTCATCAGAGAGTAGAGAGCTTGATGGCCTGCTGGTGTAGCTCTGAAGTTGATCCTCTGCCATGGGGGAAGCCAGTTTCACTGCTGATTCCACCTGAATGATGTCCATGACCTGGTTTACCATCACCCTGGTGAACAGCCCAAGCACCTTTTTAAGTTTTTGTGGGGCGGACTTTGAGTCAGGACTTGTGCTCAGGCTCCTGGGGGGTGATGGTGTGCCAGTGAAATCACCAGGCAGGGCAGATTCAGTGTATCTAAATTCTGAGAGGAACCTCTGGATCAGTCCTGAAAACAGACCTCCGTACGGTCCTGGGACTGTATCAGCCACAAGGGGCATTGCTCCCTCAGTGGTGGTTTCCTCTTTGTCAGGTGATTGCAACCTTGCCTGCACATGTCTCTTAAATTCGGAATCGACCATATCTATTACTTGGAAGGTCATGACTCGGGCAAAGAGATCTGCAACCTCACTAATCCCTGTGAAAATGATGTGGTGACTTGACGCGAGTTGCAGAGCTAGGTCTGAAGGAACCCATAGATTCTTGACAGCTGATGTCCGCAGGTAACCTTTGCATCAATCTTGTCATCAGGCAGCTGCATTCTTCCTTCTCCAGTCCAAGGAGAGAGGGCGAGTGCCCTTGGTAGTGGCTCTACGTGGGCGACTACTGCTATAGGAGCTGGAGGACATTTTGGATGTAGTAATGTTTTCGCTTCCACTCCATGCCACAAGGGGTAGAAAGTATGGCTGTAACAAATTCTTGATGGCCTCCTCAGCATAAGAGTTAACTAAGTGAGTGGCACTTAATGTCCTTTTTGGAACTGTCTTTACCTTGGTAGAGAGGACAGATTCTGAAAGGTTTTTACTAGCAGCCACGGGAATGGAAGCGGATCACTGTCTTAAGAAAATCCTGGACCTGACTGACGAGTGTTTTTGCGATCTGGTGAACGCGTCCACTGGATACCAGTCTCTCTAAGATTGTGGTGATGCAGGTCAGATCTTGGCCTGCATCTCCATGTGTGGTTTCTGTGTGGGCAGAGCGCTCCGACACAGTGCGTGCGGTATCCGTGTCCTCAGCAGGAGTGGACCATGCCACAGTTTTACGTAAGGATGCCAGGACTCCTTTAATCCTGCCCATCAACTCATTTGCAGGCCCACAAGGCATTTCAGGAGAGGAGGCACTCTCACTCTCATCCAGAAGGTCTACATCAGTCTTCAGTGACTCAGGAGACATAGTCTTTGAACTACGGTTTGATGCTGATGACTGAGACCTTAATAAAGATACAGTTATCAGAAAATGTTATTAGTATTTTATTACCATACAAAATCAGTAGCTATTACCTGCCTCAGCTGATTTAAGACTTTCCCACTTTAATATAATAGAAAATTACTGACTGAACTTGATCCTTGCTTACACTTTAAGCTACACATACTTTAATAAGGCTAAGCAGTTACCTTGCATCTACAAAGTTAGCCTGCTCTGTTACTAAATATCACTACTTATTTATTCTGTCTCTCTTATTGTCTTTCCTTCAAGTGATATATCTGAAGTCTAGACATTTAGTCAAAAATGGGGTGTTTTTGTTAAGACTGTACCTTTCAGTGGAGCTGGTCAGAGCTTCCACATCCTTCGCCACACCCACATATGCAGGCAGAATGACCGCAATGGAGCTAAGGCTCACAACCTTTAAGACAGCCATGCACAGTTCAGCAAACTGTGTCCGTGTCATCTGTGTTCAACAACAAAAACAGCAAAATTTGTGATTTGTACTTACTTACAGTCACGAAATTGGAACAACAATGGGAAAATAACACAATGTTAGTTTGAAAAGCTTGGCAGGTTAAGCTGCCACACTGTTTTGATGGAAGAGCTGTACTCACAGGGGTATGCAGCATACTGCTGAAAACCATCCACTCTCTGAGTTAAAAAAGATACAATAAAAATTAGATTTAAAGAAATGGAGCTCTGTTGACCTTTATAACAGCATCATGATATGGTTAGCTTGTACGGCACAAGACTCACCCCTCAGAGAGATTTAGAATGTATTCCTGGAATGGAGGAAGCCTCTGAGGTGAGCATCTGGCTGATCCTAAGCTTGAGCCGTCAGGGACTCGCCAGGTACCAGACTCACAATGAGGAGGATGTCCTGTGCATGAAAATATGACAAAATATGTCTGTATTGTCTATTTCATTCTAAAATTAAAACCAGGTCTGTGGATGTCTGAAGAACATTTCTTCTGAAAATAACACTTACCCTCCATTATGTGAGATTCTCACAAAATGTTCTCTTTTCTGTTTAAATCTGTTTGGAGCAGTACGTTCTGTATGTATCCACCATATTTCAATCAAAAATGCTGATGTGACTGACACACAGGCTACAGCGTCTTTGAAATGCAACAGTCTGAGATGAGCTGTCATAATCAACAATACAGAGAAACGTCATAATCAACCCCTGGCGAAACCACGCCCCCGCGTCCCCTTTTTCCAGAGTTGACTAGAACCAGGCCAAGCCAGTGCACCTGCAAGATCTGTTGTCGCTTCGTATCCGTCTGTGGACACCAGTATTCCATGGAAGGATATGTGTAAAACTAAAATGTAACTGGATGGCAAACAAGTGTAACGAAGTGATCTGTCAACAAAGATTAGAAAGGCTTGCATGTATTCAAAGGTTGACCATCCAGTGTCACGTTAGCAGCGATTGGCTAACGTAAGCTGCGTTGTAAAAGCTACCAATAACTTAGATTCTTTCAAGTGACAAGCACACGCTGTTATGACAACGAAATGTATCATTCTTTGTCTGTTTTACATTGAGTTTACTGCGCAGGATAGGCCACAAGGTGAAATTGAGTATTCAGTCAATGAGAGATGCATCGATTCCACATCTTTCGGCTATCGTTTCCACTCACATTTCTATGCAATCCCATAAAACCAAACACATTTGTATGCAATTTTGGAGTTGCTACGTGAGGTTATCGAACCCGTTGCTTCGTGGTTGGCCCCGAACTGCCACTGGCTCGTCTGCCGTCTGAGCGGAGCTGGCAAACGGACATTTGAGTTTGATCGTGAAAAAAAGTAGTAGTTTTCTACTTTATAATTTTGTGTTGATTCCATGCAGTTTTGCACATTTTGGTGACTATGTAGACCGATCATCTGAAAACGTTGCAACGTGCTGAAGATGTCCGTTCAATTTAATCATTTCAGTTAGTCTAAAGGAATGTGCAACATCAGAATTAGGTCCATAGACTTAAACATAACATACCATTTGCATCTTCTGCTGAAATGTTTTAGCAGAGATTCTAGCGCTTGCCTCAGGAGGACTCAGCAATAGTTCTGACCTAGAAATCAAGGGTGTCTCAGCACCGTATCTCCATAGGATAGGCTACATGGTAGTGATGTGAATGGTCTTAAGTGTTTCCTGCAACTGTTTGTTAGTTGTTTTTGTTTAGTTTAGTTTAGTTTTGTTTTTCCAAAAGCAGTAATTATTCTGGGAACAAACTGTAGGTCTGTGTTAGGCCTTTAGTCTTCTCATTAGGATCGTTGTCTGATTAAAATTTGTTAGGCTACTGTGTGTTTACATCATGTAGGTTATGACTTGTTTATTGCTGACTGCAGTTAATTTAAGTTGGACAAATGAAATCCCCTCCTCTTAGGTTTAAGCTTTTGACACCAGTTTTATTATTTTAGCCTGTTTATGTTAATTTTGAGTATATCCAAGATAAAAGTTTGTCCCTGCTTCCTTGCTCAGCTATTTCAACACAGAAACATGATTCTTTCTGACAGGTATACAGCAATTAATCTGAGTTTTTTTAAATCAAGTTTTTTTTTTCTCCCCACTGTGCTGAGATCATTCTGGAGTTTTTTTTGTCTTAAATTTCCAGGAGAGCAGGAGTTGAAAAATACTTACACAGCTCATGGCGTACCAGTAATCATGCAAAGGTTGTAGTCACTAAGATGACATTACTCCCATATTCTGATACTTGATATGAGCATTAACAACATAACAGCTAGCTCAAATGGATGATGGGTATTTTAAAACGTGTTTGAGATGTACCAATTATGCATTACTAAATTGAATCGTTTTGAGCAACAGAAGCAGTATTCCCCTGTGTGCTCCTGGCACACATTGTCCAGAGCCCATAACGATAGGACCACCTCTTCTGATGCTTTAAATTTAAGGGATGTCTCTACAATGGTATTGGTGGTCTTTAAATAAGCATTTTGCAAGATTAATTTCTTCCAGGCTCTGCCCACTAAATTTCTGTATACACCTTAACATCTTCCTTGGGGCTCTGAACGTGATGGCCATATGATGGAGAACTTTGCCAATCAGTCCCCCTAAGCTTTCGCCGTCTTGTGAAATTCAAAGATTTCTACTCTGAAGAATTAAAAAGCGAACACAGTCTATATTTGGACATTTAAAATGTCTTTATTTATTTATTCATTTATTTTGGGGGAGGGGTGGGGGGCAAGAAAAGGGCATATGAATGTGATACAGAACAAAAATCTCAATCAGAAAAATTATTTTCAAGATTCTGATGAGCCTTGAAAGCAAGAAGTGAACATCCTGATGAAGGAGGAGCGTTTACAAGCCCTCTGGACAGAGATGGACACAGATGGAGAATGATGGGCAGGGGTCTCTACAGACTCACCTATTGAAGAGGGGAGAGAGCACCACTCAGAACAACAACAACAACAACAACAACAATAATAATAATAATAATAATAATAATACTTACTGAAGTGTGTGGGAGCCACTTTTTTACAGACTAGTTTTGGCATCTGATTGAAGAGATAAAAAGGATAACAAATCAGTTGTGCTATGTGACAATGGTATAAATGATAAGTTGTATATGACTTGGTCAGTGTTTTGCCATACCTTCATTTTGAACCACCTTTTGGACTTCTTCCTGGCTGTTTGCACATCTTCTGCTCCCTGCATAGGCTCAAGGGAATGGGAAGCACTCTGGGCTGAGGGTGTGGTACTGGGGGCAGTGAGTGTAGTAGTCAGGACTGAAGCACTCTGAGCACACTGTGAAAGTAGCTCCTTCCTCAGGGCCAAGAGCAAAGCGGTGTCAAAGGAATCGTCCTGTGTCTCCACTGCTTTCTGCAGGAGGGTCTCAGGTCCAAACTCCTTCATAAGGAACTTATCCATGGCCTTGTAAATGGCCTGAATCTTTACGTTATTTGGATAAATGTGGAAGTTTAGACCTCCTGTTGCACTGCTGAACTCTGATAGAAATTTCTCAAGCAACTCCCGGGAGGAGACCACCGTATCCGAAGAAGCAGTGGGTTGATCTCTGAGTTTAACCAACAGCCTTACCATCAGCACACTGACCAAACAGGCATTGTCACTGCTGTCTGAATCAACCGTAGAGGCTCCATCAGTGAGAACATCTGAGCCCAAAATGGTGATCTCATCAGAGAGTAGAGAGCTTGATGGCCTGCTGGTGTAGCTCTGAAGATTATCCTCTGCCATGGGGGAAGCCAGTTTCACTGCTGATTCCACCTGAATGATGTCCATGACCTGGTTTACCATCACCCTGGTGAACAGCCCAAGCACCTTTTTAAGTTTTTGTGGGGCGGACTTTGAGTCAGGACTGGTGCTCAGGCTCCTGGGGGGTGATGGTGTGCCAGTGAAATCACCAGGGAGGGCAGATTCAGTGTATCTAAATTCTGAGAGGAACCTCTGGATCAGTCCTGAAAACAGACCTCCGTACGGTCCTGGGACTGCATCAGCCACAAGGGGCATTGCTCCCTCAGTGGTGGTTTCCTCTTTGTCAGGTGATTGCAACCTTGCCTGCACATGTCTCTTAAATTCGGAATCGACCATATCTATTACTTGGAAGGTCATGACTCGGGCAAAGAGATCTGCAACCTCACTAATTCCCTGTGAAAATGATGTGGTGACTTGACAGCTAGTTGCAGAGCTAGGTCTGAAGGAACCCATAGATTCTTGACAGCTGATGTCCGCAGGTAACCTTTGCATCAATCTTGTCATCAGGCAGCTGCATTCTTCCTTCTCCAGTCCAAGGAGAGAGGGCGAAGTGCCCTTGGTAGTGGCTCTACGTGGGCGACTACTGCTATAGGAGCTGGAGGACATTTTGGATGTAGTAATGTTTTCACTTCCACTCCATGCCACAAGGGGTAGAAAGTATGGCTGTAACAAATTCTTGATGGCCTCCTCAGCATAAGAGTTAACTAAGTGAGTGGCACTTAATGTCCTTTTTGGAACTGTCTTTACCTTGGTAGAGAGGACAGATTCTGAAAGGCTTTTACTAGCAGCCACGGGAATTGAAGCGGGATCACTGTCCTTAAGAAAATCCTGGACCTGACTGACGAGTGTTTTTGCGATCTGGTGAACGCGTCCACTGGATACCAGTTTCTCTAAGATTGTGGTGATGCAGGTCAGATCATGGCCTGCATCTCCATGTGTGGTTTCTGTGTGGGCAGAGCGCTCCGACACAGTGCGTGCGGTATCCGTGTCCTCAGCAGGAGTGGACCATGCCACAGTTTTACGTAAGGATGCCAGGACTCCTTTTATCCTGCCCATCAACTCATTTGCAGGCCCACAAGGCATTTCAGGAGAGGAGGCACTCTCACTCTCATCCAGGAGGTCTACATCAGTCTTCAGTGACTCAGGAGACGTAGTCTTTGAACTACGGTTTGATGCTGATGACTGAGACCTTAAATAAAGATACAGTTATCAGAAAATGTTATTAGTATTTTATTACCATACAAAATCAGTAGCTATTACCTGCCTCAGCTGATTTAAGACTTTCCCACTTTAATATAATAGAAAATTACTGACTGAACTTGATCCTTGCTTACACTTTAAGCTACACATACTTTAATAAGGCTAAGCAGTTACCTTGCGTCTACAAAGTTAGTCTGCTCTGTTACTAAATATCACTACTTATTTACTTTGTCTCTCTTATTGTCTTTCCTTCAAGTGATATATCTCAAGTCTAGACATTTAGTCAAAAATGGGGTGTTTTTGTTAAGACTGTACCTTTCAGTGGAGCTGGTCAGAGCTTCCACATCCTTCGCCACACCCACATATGCAGGCAGAATGACCGCAATGGAGCTAAGGCTCACAACCTTTAAGACAGCCATGCACAGTTCAGCAAACTGTGTCCGTGTCATCTGTGTTCAACAACAAAAACAGCAAAATTTGTGATTTGTACTTACTTACAGTCACGAAATTGGAACAACAATGGGAAAATAACACAATGTTAGTTTGAAAAGCTTGGCAGGTTAAGCTGCCACACTGTTTTGATGGAAGAGCTGTACTCACAGGGGTATGCAGCATACTGCTGAAAACCATCCACTCTCTGAGTTAAAAAAGATACAATAAAAATTAGATTTAAAGAAATGGAGCTCTGTTGACCTTTATAACAGCATCATGATATGGTTAGCTTGTACGCACAAGACTCACCCCTCAGAGAGATTTAGAATGTATTCCTGGAATGGAGGAAGCCTCTGAGGTGAGCATCTGGCTGATCCTAAGCTTGAGCCGTCAGGGACTCGCCAGGTACCAGACTCACAATGAGGAGGATGTCCTGTGCATGAAAATATGACAAAATATGTCTGTATTGTCTATTTCATCTAAAATTAAAACCAGGTCTGTGGATGTCTGAAGAACATTTCTTCTGAAAATAACACTTACCCTCCATTATGTGAGATTCTCACAAAATGTTCTCTTTTCTGTTTAAATCTGTTTGAACAGTACGTTCTGTATATATCCACCATATTTCAATCAAAAATGCTGATGTGACTGACACACAGGCTACAGCGTCTTTGAAATGCAACAGCCTGAGATGAGCTGTCATAATCAACAATACAGAGAAACGTCATAATCAACCCCTGGCGAAACCACGCCCCCGCGTCCCCTTTTTCCAGAGTTGACTAGAACCAGGCCAAGCCAGTGCACCTGCAAGATCTGTTGTCGCTTCGTATCCGTCTGTGGACACCAGTATTCCATGGAAGGATATGTGTAAAACTAAAATGTAACTGGATGGCAAACAAGTGTAACGAAGTGATCTGTCAACAAAGATTAGAAAGGCTTGCATGTATTCAAAGGTTGACCATCCAGTGTCACGTTAGCAGCGATTGGCTAACGTAAGCTGCGTTGTAAAAGCTACCAATAACTTAGATTCTTTCAAGTGACAAGCACACGCTGTTATGACAACGAAATGTATCATTCTTTGTCTGTTTTACATTGAGTTTACTGCGCAGGATAGGCCACAAGGTGAAATTGAGTATTCAGTCAATCAGAGATGCATCGATTCCACATCTTTCGGCTATCGTTTCCACTCACATTTCTATGCAATCCCATAAAACCAAACACATTTGTATGCAATTTTGGAGTTGCTACGTGAGGTTATCGAACCCGTTGCTTCGTGGTTGGCCCCGAACTGCCACTGGCTCGTCTGCCGTCTGAGCGGAGCTGGCAAACGGACATTTGAGTTTGATCGTGAAAAAAAGTAGTAGTTTTCTACTTTATAATTTTGTGTTGATTCCATGCAGTTTTGCACATTTTGGTGACTATGTAGACCGATCATCTGAAAACGTTGCAACGTGCTGAAGATGTCCGTTCAATTTAATCATTTCAGTTAGTCTAAAGGAATGTGCAACATCAGAATTAGGTCCATAGACTTAAACATAACATACCATTTGCATCTTCTGCTGAAATGTTTTAGCAGAGATTCTAGCGCTTGCCTCAGGAGGACTCAGCAATAGTTCTGACCTAGAAATCAAGGGTGTCTCAGCACCCTATCTCCATAGGATAGGCTACATGGTAGTGATGTGAATGGTCTTAAGTGTTTCCTGCAACTGTTTGTTAGTTGTTGTTTTTTTGTTTGTTTCTTTTTTTCCAAAAGCAGTAATTATTCTGGGAACAAACTGTAGGTCTGTGTTAGGCCTTTAGTCTTCTCATTAGGATCGTTGTCTGATTAAAATTTGTTAGGCTACTGTGTGTTTACATCATGTAGGTTATGACTTGTTTATTGCTGACTGCAGTTAATTTAAGTTGGACAAATGAAATCCCCTCCTCTTAGGTTTAAGCTTTTGACACCAGTTTTATTATTTTAGCCTGTTTATGTAATTTTGAGTATATCCAAGATAAAAGTTTGTCCCTGCTTCCTTGCTCAGCTATTTCAACACAGAAACATGATTCTTTCTGACAGGTATACAGCAATTAATCTGAGTTTTTTTAAATCAAGTTTTTTTTTTCTCCCCACTGTGCTGAGATCATTCTGGAGTTTTTTTTGTCTTAAATTTCCAGGAGAGCAGGAGTTGAAAAATACTTACACAGCTCATGGCGTACCAGTAATCATGCAAAGGTTGTAGTCACTAAGATGACATTACTCCCATATTCTGATACTTGATATGAGCATTAACAACATAACAGCTAGCTCAAATGGATGATGGGTATTTTAAAACGTGTTTGAGATGTACCAATTATGCATTACTAAATTGAATCGTTTTGAGCAACAGAAGCAGTATTCCCCTGTGTGCTCCTGGCACACATTGTCCAGAGCCCATAACGATAGGACCACCTCTTCTGATGCTTTAAATTTAAGGGATGTCTCTACAATGGTATTGGTGGTCTTTAAATAAGCATTTTGCAAGATTAATTTCTTCCAGGCTCTGCCCACTAAATTTCAGTATACACCTTAACATCTTCCTTGGGGCTCTGAACGTGATGGCCATATGATGGAGAACTTTGCCAATCAGTCCCCCTAAGCTTTCGCCGTCTTGTAAAATTCAAAGATTTCTACTCTGAAGAATTAAAAAGCGAACACAGTCTATATTTGGACATTTAAAATGTCTTTATTTATTTATTCATTTATTTTGGGGAGGGGTGGGGGCAAGAAAAGGGCATATGAATGTGATACAGAACAAAAATCTCAATCAGAAAAATTATTTTCAAGATTCTGATGAGCCTTGAAAGCAAGAAGTGAACATCCTGATGAAGGAGGAGCGTTTACAAGCCCTCTGGACAGAGATGGACACAGATGGAGAATGATGGGCAGTGGTCTCTACAGACTCACCTATTGAAGAGGGGAGAGAGCACCACTCAGAACAACAACAACAATAATAATAATAATAATAATAATAATAATAATAATACTTACTGAAATGTGTGGGAGCCACTTTTTTACAGACTAGTTTTGGCATCTGATTGAAGAGATAAAAAGGATAACAAATCAGTTGTGCTATGTGACAATGGTATAAATGATAAGTTGTATATGACTTGGTCAGTGTTTTGCCATACCTTCATTTTGAACCACCTTTTGGACTTCTTCCTGGCTGTTTGCACATCTTCTGCTCCCTGCATAGGCTCAAGGGAATGGGAAGCACTCTGGGCTGAGGGTGTGGTACTGGGGGCTGTGAGTGTAGTAGTCAGGACTGAAGCACTCTGAGCACACTGTGAAAGTAGCTCCTTCCTCAGGGCCAAGAGCAAAGCGGTGTCAAAGGAATCGTCCTGTGTCTCCACTGCTTTCTGCAGGAGGGTCTCAGGTCCAAACTCCTTCATAAGGAACTTATCCATGGCCTTGTAAATGGCCTGAATCTTTACGTTATTTGGATAAATGTGGAAGTTTAGACCTCCTGTTGCACTGCTGAACTCTGATAGAAATTTCTCAAGCAACTCCCGGGAGGAGACCACCGTATCCGAAGAAGCAGTGGGTTGATCTCTGAGTTTAACCAACAGCCTTACCATCAGCACACTGATCAAACAGGCATTGTCACTGCTGTCTGAATCAACCGTAGAGGCTCCATCAGTGAGAACATCTGAGCCCAAAATGGTGATCTCATCAGAGAGTAGAGAGCTTGATGGCCTGCTGGTGTAGCTCTGAAGATTATCCTCTGCCATGGGGGAAGCCAGTTTCCCTGCTGATTCCACCTGAATGATGTCCATGACCTGGTTTACCATCACCCTGGTGAACAGCCCAAGCACCTTTTTAAGTTTTTGTGGGGCAGACTTTGAGTCAGGACTGGTGCTCAGGCTCCTGGGGGGTGATGGTGTGCCAGTGAAATCACCAGGGAGGGCAGATTCAGTGTATCTAAATTCTGAGAGGAACCTCTGGATCAGTCCTGAAAACAGACCTCCGTACGGTCCTGGGACTGCATCAGCCACAAGGGGCATTGCTCCCTCAGTGGTGGTTTCCTCTTTGTCAGGTGATTGCAACCTTGCCTGCACATGTCTCTTAAATTCGGAATCGACCATATCTATTACTTGGAAGGTCATGACTCGGGCAAAGAGATCTGCAACCTCACTAATTCCCTGTGAAAATGATGTGGTGACTTGACAGCTAGTTGCAGAGCTAGGTCTGAAGGAACCCATAGATTCTTGACAGCTGATGTCCGCAGGTAACCTTTGCATCAATCTTGTCATCAGGCAGCTGCATTCTTCCTTCTCCAGTCCAAGGAGAGAGGGCGAAGTGCCCTTGGTAGTGGCTCTACGTGGGCGACTACTGCTATAGGAGCTGGAGGACATTTTGGATGTAGTAATGTTTTCACTTCCACTCCATGCCACAAGGGGTAGAAAGTATGGCTGTAACAAATTCTTGATGGCCTCCTCAGCATAAGAGTTAACTAAGTGAGTGGCACTTAATGTCCTTTTTGGAACTGTCTTTACCTTGGTAGAGAGGACAGATTCTGAAAGGCTTTTACTAGCAGCCACGGGAATGGAAGCGGGATCACTGTCCTTAAGAAAATCCTGGACCTGACTGACGAGTGTTTTTGCGATCTGGTGAACGCGTCCACTGGATACCAGTTTCTCTAAGATTGTGGTGATGCAGGTCAGATCATGGCCTGCATCTCCATGTGTGGTTTCTGTGTGGGCAGAGCGCTCCGACACAGTGCGTGCGGTATCCGTGTCCTCAGCAGGAGTGGACCATGCCACAGTTTTACGTAAGGATGCCAGGACTCCTTTTATCCTGCCCATCAACTCATTTGCAGGCCCACAAGGCATTTCAGGAGAGGAGGCACTCTCACTCTCATCCAGGAGGTCTACATCAGTCTTCAGTGACTCAGGAGACGTAGTCTTTGAACTACGGTTTGATGCTGATGACTGAGACCTTAAATAAAGATACAGTTATCAGAAAATGTTATTAGTATTTTATTACCATACAAAATCAGTAGCTATTACCTGCCTCAGCTGATTTAAGACTTTCCCACTTTAATATAATAGAAAATTACTGACTGAACTTGATCCTTGCTTACACTTTAAGCTACACATACTTTAATAAGGCTAAGCAGTTACCTTGCGTCTACAAAGTTAGTCTGCTCTGTTACTAAATATCACTACTTATTTACTTTGTCTCTCTTATTGTCTTTCCTTCAAGTGATATATCTCAAGTCTAGACATTTAGTCAAAAATGGGGTGTTTTTGTTAAGACTGTACCTTTCAGTGGAGCTGGTCAGAGCTTCCACATCCTTCGCCACACCCACATATGCAGGCAGAATGACCGCAATGGAGCTAAGGCTCACAACCTTTAAGACAGCCATGCACAGTTCAGCAAACTGTGTCCGTGTCATCTGTGTTCAACAACAAAAACAGCAAAATTTGTGATTTGTACTTACTTACAGTCACGAAATTGGAACAACAATGGGAAAATAACACAATGTTAGTTTGAAAAGCTTGGCAGGTTAAGCTGCCACACTGTTTTGATGGAAGAGCTGTACTCACAGGGGTATGCAGCATACTGCTGAAAACCATCCACTCTCTGAGTTAAAAAAGATACAATAAAAATTAGATTTAAAGAAATGGAGCTCTGTTGACCTTTATAACAGCATCATGATATGGTTAGCTTGTACGACACAAGACTCACCCCTCAGAGAGATTTAGAATGTATTCCTGGAATGGAGGAAGCCTCTGAGGTGAGCATCTGGCTGATCCTGAGCTTGAGCCGTCAGGGACTCGCCAGGTACCAGACTCACAATGAGGAGGATGTCCTGTGCATGAAAATATGACAAAATATGTCTGTATTGTCTATTTCATCCTAAAATTAAAACCAGGTCTGTGGATGTCTGAAGAACATTTCTTCTGAAAATAACACTTACCCTCCATTATGTGAGATTCTCACAAAATGTTCTCTTTTCTGTTTAAATCTGTTTAGAACAGTACGTTCTGTATATATCCACCATATTTCAATCAAAAATGCTGATGTGACTGACACACAGGCTACAGCGTCTTTGAAATGCAACAGCCTGAGATGAGCTGTCATAATCAACAATACAGAGAAACGTCATAATCAACCCCTGGCGAAACCACGCCCCCGCGTCCCCTTTTTCCAGAGTTGACTAGAACCAGGCCAAGCCAGTGCACCTGCAAGATCTGTTGTCGCTTCGTATCCGTCTGTGGACATCAGTATTCCATGGAAGGATATGTGTAACACTAAAATGTAACTGGATGGCAAACAAGTGTAACGAAGTGATCTGTCAACAAAGATTAGAAAGGCTTGCATGTATTCAAAGGTTGACCATCCAGTGTCACGTTAGCAGCGATTGGCTAACGTAAGCTACGTTGTAAAAGCTACCAATAAATTCTTTCAAGTGACAAGCACACGCTGTTATGACAACTAAATGTATCATTCTTTGTCTTTTACATTGAGTTTACTGCGCGGGATAGGCCACAAGGTGAAACTGAGTATTCAGTCAATCAGAGATGCATCGATCCCGCATCTTTCGGCTATCGTTTCTACTCACATTTCTATGCAATCCCATAAAAGCAAACACATTTTGTATGCAATTTTGGAGTTCCTAGGTGCTTCGTGGTTCGCCCCGAACTGCCACTGGCTCGTCTGCCGTCTGAGCGGAGCTGGCAAACGGACATTTGAGTTTGATCGTGAAAAAAAGTAGTAGTTTTCTACTCGATAGTTTTGTGTTGATTCCATGCACAGTTTTGCACATTTTACAGTTATCAGAAAATGTTATTAGTATTTTATTACCATACAAAATCAGTAGCTATTACCTGCCTCAACCGATTGAAGACTTTCCCACTTTAATATAATAGAAAATTACTGACTGAACTTGATCCTTGCTTACACTTTAACACTCAGAGGTCCGGGGCCTTTCAGACACTTAGAGGCAGTCTGCTACACTTTGACATTTTTAAGTTTTTCATCTAACTAAAAACACATATGCAAAAGTGGCACACATGGTTATATTCTAGAAGACCTTAGGAATAATAATATAAGAGTAAAGTGAATGTAATGAGATTAGTTTTTATTAAAATTTTGTGTAAATACAACTACACAAAAACCTATTTTCAAAGGTCTTCAAACACTGTACAACTATATCTGGCCAAGACTTTCAAAGAGAGAAAAGTGTAAAATTTAAAAAAAGTAAGACAAACTGAAGCCAGCGGCTGTTTCAAATGAATACTGATTAAATGGGTGTATCACACCTGTAACTGCCCCCTCCCCACTGTCATTGTTCATGTGTCTGTGTGTCAATTGCTGTCATTGTCCACCTGTCAATGGCTCTGCCAGGGAACTGTTACATTGCCCCAGAGCTTTGCAAAAGAGCTTAGAGTGAGCTGTGAAAAGAGCTTCTCATCTAGGATGCCAAGCAAAAAAAAACAGTTTCTGTCTTGCTGAAGGCAAAGGTAGACGTTGCATGTATTGCACTTCCACAAAGTTTTTGTTTTCTTTCCCTGCAGCTTGCAGAACACACAGGCTCTGCGACCATCACCGTCCGTCTTCCCATCTGCGCTGAGCGCAATCCCACAAACTGGCCTGTGAGTCTCTCCAGCTGTCTGCACAGGTGCCTTTGGGGGCTGAGAAGTCAGTGGTACACCACACAGCTGTGCAGTGAGCTGCTCCACGAACTGCTTGTGGCTCATGCTTTCCTCTTGCTTGTTTTCCATGAGTTCTTTGTGGAGGCAGAAGGCATTTGTTGCAGCAATGTCCAGGAAGTGCAGAAAGAGCTTCTTGTACCACTTTGCAGTTTTGTGCTGTATTGTGTAGTACTGGATTAACTGGTCAGACAAATCCACACCACCCATGAACTTATTATACTCCAGCACGGGTTTGGGGCAGGGAACAGACTGTGTTGACCAGGCACCCTGTCTGCTTTTCACTCTTCGCTGAACTACATCCCCAGTGTAAGCGGCATGGATGGTAGACAGAGAGCTCTCATGTATCCATCCACTTCGTATAGACAGCAGGTCCATCTCTTATCCAGTGGATTGTTCCTCTGGGTGAACACTTTGTCAGTGCATTGAGGTTACTGCGTGGACAGTCCCTCCGGGATTCTCTGTATGTTCCACATGCACCAAACTTGGCAGCATACAAGTCCTTGAAAAGCTTTGGGCTGGTGTAGAAATTGTCCATGTACACATGGTATCCAAACCCCAAATCTAAAAGGTGTAGCCTTTAGCAACATCTGATATAGGCTCAAGTCAGATTTTGTTAGAAAAAAAGCATCAGATAAATTCAAATTAAGTAGTCTGTCATTATTAGATTAATGTTAGCCCTACAAGGGTTTTAATTCAAACTTTTTTTTGTTAAAATACTCATCAGTTGTTTACCTCATCCCATTCATCCCATAACCATCTACATAACCAAAGACATATTTGACAGCCTGTATGTACATAATGGCCAATATTCTTCTGAGACATCAGAGGCCCTAATTCAATAGATGTAGTAGATGTCAAATGAAGGCTTAAAATCGGATGGGGCTTTATATGACAAGGGGGACACCATGAACCTGCAAAAACCTGCAAAATCTTTTACAAGAACAGCATATCTTCCTTCATATACTAAAAACAGGCCTAATTTAGCCCCAAGAAGTATTAGCGCTATCAAAAGAAGTATTAAGAGGTTGGTAGATTTGGTAGCCTACTCTAGAACCCTGTCAGGCCTTGGCCACTCAGAAATTCTGAGCGTAAAAGGTATATTTACAACCAATTTCAGATTAAATAGTTAAAATAACAGCAAAAACAAAGCTACAAATAGGGTAGAAATAAAAGGGTAGAAATGAATCGTTGACTTTTACTTTCTTTACTGCACTGCGTTAATCTGCATGACTTGGAAGCCACCCATGAGGTGTTGGGAAAAAAAAAACTATGTAGATATGTGCTCGTTTTTTATTGGTTATGGAGAATTCGACCGGTCCTAAAACCATTCCGAGTTGAAACTGAGACTGTAGGGCAATATATTGTAATCTATATTTTGTGCTGCTCAATTGTACATACTTCAAAATATGCATCGTACAAGGCACTTTTTATTTTAAATTAAATGTATGTAATCAAACATGCATTCTTTACCTTTAATGTGTTAGCTATAATCGGAACTGTTAAAAAGGCGTTTCAATCAAGACGGAAGAAGAACGTCAAACACAACTTCTTAAATATGGCGGCGGGCAGAAGTGAAATAACGCCTATGTACATCAACAGGGCAGAATTCAACAACAGAATGGAATTTCGATGTTTTTTTAGAGCAATCTGTTTTTTTTTGTTGCTCCAGTTTGTAACTGTCCGGTCAGATATCACAGATGGTAATGCTGAACATCTCAAACGGGAACACTCACTCGTGAAACCTTATCAGGGTAAGTATCAACTAGCCTGTCAGCGAACTCGTCAAGCATAACATTGCTAACGTAAAGGGTTTTTGACAGCTAGCTAGCTCGCTAGTGACACTATGTCAGCTGTAACACAAAGTAACACAATGATCAGCTGATTTTGCTAAATGACTGCATATATTAGGGTTTGATTACAGTTATCTGATCAGCCAGTGTTCTCCAACAGCTGGCAAGTAAACAAGACCCTTGTAGTGAAGTTGTTAATATGTTTGAATGGATGGCACTATTAGCGGGTTGTATGATGTCTTTTTGTTGACGAAGTGTTAAGTTAATTTCTCAGTTTTGTAATGCAAGTTACTCTTCCGTTTAGTACAGTGGAGATGACGCTGCATTGTATCCATAGTTTTTGCCATCATAACCGCAACTTATCGCTGCCAAAGTATTACAGGAAGAAAGTTAAGAGCCAACGGTGTTTACCTTTCTGCTTAAATGATACCAGGAAGTTATGAACATTGTTCTGAATATTAAAGCATTGTTCTAGTCATACATGTTTATGGGCATTAAATGGCCTTTGTAAGAATTTTAATATCTAGGCCCTTTCCAAACAGTGACATAGATTTCAGTATCCACTATCCACAATGTGGATGTTGGGTATTGTTAAAATGGACTCAAATATGTTATATAGTAATATTGGTAATTGCAGGAGTTGGAACGAGCCAGTCTAGCCAGTGGGATTTTTCTGGAAGCACCTTAGTGACCAGTCAATATGTTCGCCTCACTCCAGATGAGCGCAGCAAGGAGGGTTCCATCTGGAACACTGTGGTAAGGTCATGGTTATCTGTACATGTGCTGATTTAATCCAAGGCAAATGCGCTGTACAGACAGAATAAACAACTCATTCATTTCATTCACAGCCCTGCTTTTTGAAGGACTGGGAGATGCATGTCCAATTCAAAGTCCATGGCTCAGGAAAGAAGAATCTGCATGGAGATGGCATTGCTATATGGTATACCAAGGAGAGGTTGCACCCTGGTAATCTTTCTTTGTTGTTTCATTTCATTGTTTTGCATATGTTGATATTGCATACATATTTTTTGATGTACACATATGTTTTGTTTTTGTTTGCATACGTCCCATTTTATTTGAATGCTAAATTCAGCCATCATGTCATCCAGGACTAGTTTTTCTGTTATGCTTCACTTATGTTTACTCCCTTCCCCTTAACTCTTTATTTAGGCCCCGTCTTTGGAAATCAGGATCATTTTGTCGGCTTGGCTATTTTTTTGGATACCTTCCGCAATGACCTCCACGGCATGGATGTAAGTGTGCTAATGTGTGTGTGTGTTTTTATCAAGATGGACTCACTGAAGATTCTCTTTCTGCAGGGCCTGTGTATGGCAGCATAGCCAACTTCCATGGGTTGGCCATAGTTTTAGATACCTACCCTAATGATGAGACCTCTGACGTGAGTCGATAAACAAATCCACGGTTTTGATCATCGTCATTGTTTGCTGCACTTACCATTTTTTGTTTTCATTCATTTTTTTAATTTTTGGTATTTTTGGTTTGAACACATTAAGCATCAGAACCACTGTTTAAAGAAAAAATGTGTCCAGTTGATGAGGGCCCATTTACACCAAAGACTTTACAACTTACAAATTTTGTGTGTGTATTGTGGCCTTATGTGAGTTTGTGATGTCCGTCCATCATGATTTCTGTCACTAAGGCTAAAACAGCAAAGTTTTCCTTGTGATGCTACCTCTCCCTTGTGAAGATGTTCTGTGGTTAGTGTTTAGCCTATACATTCTCATACATTGTTAGAGGTCATTCTGTTAAAGCCTGGCTCTTTAATAGGACCATCTGAGATACATAATACTCACAGTTCACACTAGGGCTGCACGATAAATCGTTAAAAAACTGCGATCTCGATTCACACCTACATACGATCACATTTCTTAATGCCAACATTTTTTTCTGTGTTTTGTTTTACGTGCTACATCACAAATAAACACTCCTATTTCTTTGTCCTCTGAGAGTTTCCCAAGTGCGTGCAACCATTGCAGTGTCATTGCTTTCGCAATGCTGGCTTGCAAAATAGCGACTGTGATGTACAATTTCCTGTAGGTTAAGGCTAACATAGACCTACATATTGGCTAGCTGTGTGTGTCTTCATGGACAGACGTCTTTTTCGAAGAAGCACATAAAGATGTCATAGAAAAATAAAACGCAACAAAACAAAATCTCATAATGACATTATAGGGTGCGTGGATGCAGGACGAGTCTTTTATGGCGGACAAAGCACTTCTGTGGCGTCTCTTTTGCCTTAAAGAGAATGACTATTCTGCATTACGATTGCTCACCTAATTCATTCTCACATATAACACAAACCCATGAATAGGCTATCTTTATGTTGTTCTGCATGATCAGTGTTGATTACCTATTTTGATATCTTAAAGTTTTAGGGCAAAATAATTCTGGGCATAAACTCAAGTAGTTATTTAAATTAAATTTTTTTAACAAAAAACAACCACCAAAACCAAACAATTGTGCAGAGAATCGTGATTCACATTTTTTGTACAGAATCGTGCAGCTCTAATCCACACTCAACTCTTTTTGTTCCATTTTCTGTTATTTTTGTTTTCCCATGTATGGAATTAATTTAGTTGGCCGTGTTAACAGTTGGGATTGCCCATTGTACTGATTCCTCCGAGCCAAAACACACTTTATTGAATTGCATCACTCAAGGTTCTGGTTATCTACAGTTTGTGTCAGTCTGTTCCGACCTCTGCTCTGCATTCACTCCATGACCATAAGTGACATACAGTACCTGATTTGAGAGAGCTAGGTTGTATTCTAAGTGGGTGGTTAGGTGGTAAACCGGGGGAAGTTAAGCTTGAGGAAGTGGTAAACCTCCTGATACAGTAATCTGCTTTCTGTCTTTAGTTAAGAGAATACTCCAGACTCATCTATTGTAAGGTTTACCACTACCTCCGGCTGAACTTCAACAGGTTTACCACTTAACCCCCTACTTAGAATACACCCCTACACACTGTATGCATCACTTATGGCCATGGAGTGACTGCAGAGTATAGATTGGAACAGACTGACACGAACTGTAGATAACCAGAACCTGTAGTCTCCAAACAAAGAGCAAAGGCTGTATTTCAAAGCACATTACCCCAATGGCCAACATGCTCCCCATTGGAGGAGGTCTGAGTTTCTGAAGATACAGTATTGTGCAATATCCAACATGGTTGCTGTTTAGTTAGTGATATCCTGGAGTATTTCAGTGCATTGTCCTGTTGTTCAAAGCCACAGAGTGCTAATGTCAATAGAATAAGGGCAGGAAAACGACACTGAGAGTGAGTTTCTGGGCCTCAGTCAGTTATTGTTAGCTGTCAGTTTGCTATCTGGTCTATTTTCTCCCAAATTCTCTAGTACCTTTTCCTTCCGACAGCTCTTGGTGACCTCGAACAGCAGGGCTATGGATTGAAACACTCCGGAATAACGCTTCAAGAACACTTCCGTGTTTGTGGGGGGAAATGTGATATAAACTAGTGACTGCCACCTTTGATGTGAAGTTGGCCAGGCTTGAATCAGTCTTATCGCTGATCTGTGCCATCCTGCTAGTTAATCCCCCTGCTCTGATTCCTCTTCCTCCTTGTTGTGTGTCTAGCGTTCATTTCCCTACATCTCTGCTATGGTGAGCAACGGCACGATGGCCTACGACCATGGCAAAGATGGCCGCCCCACAGAGCTGGGAGGATGCTCCGCAGAAATCCGCAACAAGGACCACGACACCTATTTGGCCATCCGCTATTCCAAAGGAAGACTGACGGTAGGAGAACGCTGCTGTTCTCGTTCTCATGTCAGCTCTGTGCAGCCTTATAAACATACTATTTTTATTACAACTCGATAGTAACTGGTTTGAACAGCATACTTGGAAGTTATTTAATAAATGAAATGCAGTCTATGGTAATCCCAGTTCAATGCCTCATAATGCAGATTTTATGTATGCCAAAAGCCAAGAAAAAACTAAATGAGAAAACAAATTACAAATCGCAGGCGACATTCAGTAATACGGCAGGTAATTACAAAGTAAAGAGATGTGTTTTTAAACATCTTTTAAAATCTCTAAGCTGTCAGAAGAATTCCAGTCCAATCCACTTTTTTCCATATTTGAAGTACTACAAATATCTCTTAAATAAATATCTAAGCTGAGTATTGACTGAGACCTCCTGGCATTGAAAGTCAACTGACCCACTAAGCACTTATTGACTGCAAGTGATGGATTAACACAGTAAGCACTTATTGGCTACTAGTGATGTATTGTCATGGTTATTACTATTGGAAGAGTCTATGGGGAAGAGTCTATCGCTCACTGTCTTACCCTCACTCCCACTTCCTTCCCCTCCCTCTTCTCTTTGCTGGCTAAATAAAGGCAATGTAAAAACATATACTTTAAATTAAAAAAGCTAATGTTTTGTCTGACTAGTGATTTTCTAGTCACAAGTTCAAGACTAGTCACAAGTTTACTGGATAATATCATGTTATCAGTACAACAAAAACATCATGATACAAACTTGACCTTGGATGATATGATAATATCTACACGAAAAAATAACTCCCTAAAATGGCCGACTAAAGAAGGGAAAGCAGTTCTGAGTTCTGTTTAAGGGTCCTGTAATGATTTGAATCTAGTATATTGAGCTCTAAGTGCCTGGGGGTATTTCAGGTAGGGGATTAAGTGTTAAACATGGGTAAATTAAGCTGGAGGAAGCGATAAACCTCCTAGTAGAGTACCATGTTTGCTTTGTTTCTAGAGAATGAGGAAGGCTCTTCTATTATCAGGTTTACCACTGCCGGTTTGCCACTTAACCACCCACTCAGAAGCGTTGAGTGTCTGTCTGAAGAAATGAAATAAGCTCTGGGAGGTTCATGTGCGGCTGTTTTCTTGACAGGTGATGGTTGATGTCGATGACAAGAACGAATGGAAGGAGTGCATTGATATCGGAGGGGTGCGTCTCCCCACAGGGTACTATTTTGGAGCCTCAGCAGCCACGGGGGATCTCTCTGGTACGGACAGGAATATAGAATTCTGCAAAGATTGTTGTCCCCTATTCACAAAAAAATGCAGTTGTGTGTGTGTGTGTGTACAGTGTTGTAATATGATGTGTCCTAAATACTGTGCTTATGCAGTAAATTGCAATCCCTTGTTGTGCGTGCAGGTTTATTCCCTTGTCCCTAGGTTTGTTTGTTTTTTTTAAAGCCATCAAGCCTGCCTGTGTGGTCATTGATGTACTTGGTAAATGTGTTGGAAATGCTAAGTAGTTCTCCTGAGTATGCTTATGCTAACCTCATGTCTCCAACAGCTTTATTGATTTAGTACCTCCCTCACAAGCAGGATGTGAGAGGATATTTGACAGGTTAGTCACTAAGTAAACAGCCTTTGGCTGTTCATTGTGGAGGGGTGCCTCTGTTCCATTGGTAAGGCAAGGATCACAATGACAAGCAGTAGATTTACTACTGTTTGCTGTGGTTCAGAAGTGAAATGGATGGCACTGCAAGTATGGCGCTCACAGTAAACGTCTGAACTCTTTCACAATGTAACCTGAGGCTCATCAATGTGAATTTAATGTACCATTAATGAAAAGGAGCTGTGTGCTGCGGTACGCATTGTTACTGACGAGTGTGATTCCCACTTAAGACTGCTCTCATTGGCAGATAATCATGACATCATCTCCATGAAGATGTACCAGCTGATGGTGGAGCACACAGCTGATGAAGACAACCTGGACTGGACCAAGATAGAGCCCAGCGTCAGCCTACTCAAATCCCCAAAAGGTGATTGGCTACAGATCAAGTATAGAGTCAAGTATAATGAAATGATTCTGTTGAAATGGTTCTGTTACTGAAATGGATGATAACTTTGGCTTAGTGTGGTCAAAATTAATGCATGAATTATGATTAACCACAGACATTACACAGACAAACTTTTTTCCATATTTCCATATTTTATTTCCATGATATTACATTTCAGTGTCCATTGTCAAAAGCTAAAGAAGAAATGAATCACAAATCAGTCACAAAAAACACACAATACCTTCAAAGCGATATTCTGAAATATTTGACCTATAGCCTGTTGTTCAAGGTCACTGGATGCTTTTAGCAGGAAAAAGACAGAGAAAATGTTGTACAACACTGACTGAATAGTGAACTGACAGTTAATGCTAACTTAATGAGGCACAGGAAGAATAAACCAGAGAGAGTAAAAGCGGAGCGAGTGGCACAAACATTGGTTAAGTTCTGTGTTCGATTTTTGCAAGGGGGAGGGGGGGGGTTCCCTTAATGCAGACCAGAGTCGAGCTCTCATACTCTTACAGAAGATCATTAAAAAGTTTGTTATGTTACTTTTTTTTTGTTATTGTTATGTTATGTGACACTCACTTATGCAGACTATTCACATTTGCTCCCATTGTAACATATTATGTTGCTCTATCTTCAATGATCTTTAATTAAACTGAAAGTGAATTTCTGTGGCCCATTCACTTAGCATTACCTGTTAGTCAGTCTTTCAAACCTGATTGGTGTCTAAGTGACTAAATGACACGTCCACTAATACAGTGTCCCTCCTCCTCCTCCTCCCCAGACAACATTGACGACCCAACGGGTAACTTCCGAGGCACTCCACTGACAGGCTGGAAGGTGTTCCTGCTGCTGCTGTGTGCTCTGCTGGGCATCGTTGTGTGTGCTGTAGTGGGCGCCGTCGTCTTCCAGAAACGGCAGGAGAGGAACAAACGCTTCTACTGAGGCACTGCACACTCACAAACACACATACACACACACACACACACACACACACACACACAAACACACCACACAGACTCTGCCCCCTACCTGGGAGCACAATGTGAATTTTAAAGACTACATCAGAAGCACCAAACCGCAATTTTTCTTTGAAAAAGTAAAGTGGAGGAAAACAGCACGGATATATTTGAGAATCTTCCAGAAGGTTTCCTGAAAAGTTTGAGTGATATTTTTTTTTATGAAAAGTAACCTTGAAATTGAGTCCTGTAGGACTGGTGGGAAAAGCTTGTTTTTCTGAAGTGAATCAGATCAAATGTGATCAGAACATATTTAGGCTAAGCCTTGTCAGTGATTTTGAGTTTAATTTTTTTTCCTTCTTTTTTTGTATTATTTTACTTTCAGTTTGTACTTTTGACCCATGCATTCCCTGTCTGAGCTAGTTTACATATTAGTGAGATGTGATTGATTTTATTTTTTATGCACTGTTAGATTCACACCCTTTCTCTGTAATTTCAGTGGGATGCTGAGAGCTATCTGGGGTATAGCTACTGTGACTGATTGCCTTACATTACTGGCTTTCTTTGATTAGACAGAGTTACATTGTTGTGTGTGTGTGTGTGCGTGTGTGTGTGCGGGATGGTGGGTATGATATGAGTGAGTCTTGGGTATGATTTGCATACATTACGATGCCCTCAGAGATAAATCTGAAGTTGCCGTCTGTCCATTCATCTGAATGCTGTCGTCTTTTAGTTGATTCTAAAGAAGCCTAGAGTTGAAGAAGCCCTAGCTGTGTCTAAATTGCAACGATCTGCACGCTGTTAGCTACCATATACTGTCGGCAGCACTAATTGCGTTGTCCATCTGCGCAATATGTAAGGTAATCAACACTGAACCATATGTAGAGCTGGACGTGTTCATTTGTAGAGGTGTCATCTGGAATAAGTATTAACCTTCACTGTGTCTGGGACATTTCCATGGCAACAGACACAGATGGGGGGGGCTAGGCTAGTAGCGCCCAGCCTTAAAAGGATCCCCGACTTGTAAGCCATGTCAATCTTATATTATTGATGTTGGCGTCAGCTATGTAAACGCAGTTAACACAGCGCATAGACACCATTGATATTGTTGCACTTTTTTCCCTCAATTCTCAGGTCTTTGACTTGTCTTTGTTTTCACATACATTTTGAGTGGTGATGTCTCCCTGATTTACGGTGCGCTCGAGTTAAAACGGCAAAGGCTGAATAGAAGAAGTGTTCATTACACCATAATGTCCAATTCAACAGGTAATTTCACTTTTTACCCAGAAGGCATTAAGACTTCAATGACGTAAAATGCAGTGGCATTTTACAAGATCTACAAATGAAGTCTTTTTTTTTGAGTGTTTTTAAATCACATTAAACATAGCCCATGCCAATGTCAATCTTATAAGGCATATATAACACACCTTACCAGTCCCAGATCCTTTTAAAGAAGAAATCAGGTGTGAATCAATCCATAGCCCTATGGTTTTAGGTCACCGAGTGCCGTCTGTTGGAAAGAGAATGAGAAAAATGTATATTTCGAATAAGGCATAGAAACTCAGTGTCAGTTTCATTTAACTTTGCCCCAATTAGTTAATGTTAGCTCCTGTTTTCCTACAGATAGCACTGGGTGACTTCGAACAACCGGTCAAAGGATTGATTGACACCAGATTTCTCCTTTTAACTCACAACTGTTTCCAGAGCAGCACCTCAGGTCATATGGCACCCAGTAGTGACTGTGTTGCAGGAGCCTGTGTGTGGCTTACTGACTTTGTTTGGGCTTGCAGTGTTACAGTTAAATGGTTCCTGATATTTCACAGTCATTGCACTCCAGCCCTGTATGATTGTCATCATAGAGAAAGATTGTATTGTTTGGAAGTTCAGTGACTGTGTAATTCTGTCTGCAGGAATAAAAAAAAAGACATTGAAAAGCCTGCAGAGTTTCAGAAACTTTTTTTCCTCACTTTTTGTACACTTGAATCCTTTTAAGAATGCACAGCTATACAAAGTACTTTCAGTAAATTGAATGTTAATATTAAACCATTTGAAGTTTACATATATATATATTCCTACATTGTATATATGAATATACAACGTATTCTTATATAACAGTTTCAGGATGTAGGTGGCATAGTAGATTCCAAGTCAATGAAATTTGAAGATCATTAGTGGCATTTATTGATGGCATCAGACAAGATATAAACTATTTCCATTAAGGAATGTGATGTGTGAGTATGATGTATCTGTCCGTGGTGTTAATCCAGCTCTTTTGTGGCTTCTATAAAGAAGTCCAGGACATCTGTCTTGGAACAGCTGCAGGCTCGAGTTGGGTCTTGACAACAGTGTACAGATTTATGATACAGACTTGAAGGCCTGAATGTGAATACTTGACAGGTTACAGAACTAAAATTAAACATGCATGCAGTGGTCACTATTTACTATTAAGCTACAAAGGCAGGAGGGTTAGGGTTGGCCTGTGTGTATTTTCAGATTCATATCTTGAGTCATGTGTTTCATGGATCATGTGTTTCTAATTAAACAAACTGAATCTAAAATCTCTTTGATGTTCAAAGAGAAAAATAGTGCATCTACTGCAATACTTTTTTGTGTGATCTAGAGATCCTAAGTTTATATATATTCACTTCTGAAAGGGAGTAGCCATTCAGTGCGTGTCTGACCCACTCTAGTGTCATGCAGGTGGCATCTCTGTCCCGTCACCATGACTGGAGTGTTCTGCACATGTGGAAGATGTTACGCTTTTCCAGCCCCAGTTAGACCAAAGTGTTCCTCTGTTGTTTCCAGACATGGTTGAGGCTAATGCTGCACAGCAGAGGCAAGGCTAAGTGACAGCACAGTTCAGTGCCAAAGGCTTAGGCAACTAGTGGAGCTTGATGTTCTGTTTTATAGCGGCTAATTAAGAGATCACGTCCAGCCTATGACTCAGATAAACCACTCAGACAACTGCAATTCATAGAGTTTGCCAGCTTTGATTTTAAGATTTTCTGGCCGTGTGTTTTGCATCCTCATTGACTGAGCCGTAGGCTATTGCATCCATCTGCCAGGTCTTGCAATCATGAAAAGAGACCACAGAGTGCGACACACTGATCCTCCTTAAGCTACTGACTGAAGGCTGGAGGCAACAGGCCAGAATGGTTTTCCCCTTTAACCTGCCCCCCCCCAGCCTCTCATGTCAATCATCGTTCTGGCAGTGTTATGCTGTGTAACTCTGGCTGTGAACACAAGAAGACATGCTATATTAAATATACTGCCCTGAAAGAAGCCTAACTTGTGGGTTTGTTTTCTTAAAAACAATACTGCAGTGGCTTTGTACAGTTATACAAGTGAAAGATAGCTGCAATGCTGAGTCCTTGGGTTGATGGTCTTCTGCCTCCATGTTGCAGGAACTATATCTGGATTGGTACTCTGCACTTGAGAGAGAGGTCAGCACATACCTGATAGCTGCTAAAATCCTTGGGAGTACTTTAAGTGTTGCACGTGTCCAAGGGTAGAGGGCGCTGTTAAAATGCCACACATAACTTATTAGTATTAAAACAAGCTCTTGTTGGAGGAATTGATTAGGAGCTCGTAGACAGGTGGGGCAGGATAAGCAGCTCTTGTGTAAGTGTCTGACTTTTGAGCCTCTCCTTAAGTACCCCCCAGGGACACGAGATGCCAGATGAGACGTGGTGGGGCGAGGCATAACTTGCAGCCCAGGGTCATCTCACACTTTGACAAGCGCTGGTCTGGGTAAACATGCCCTCAGCTAGGGCACAAGTAAACTGTGCTCTTTCACTGCGTGTTTACAACACAGGACAAATGTCAGTCCACACCTATAAATCTGTCCTTCTTTGTGTCTCTCCCTCTCTGTCCTCTCAGTCATTCACTTTTTTTCCTCTCTTCCTGAGTCTCTCAGCTCTCTCACAGTTTGTATCTTGTCATTGCTCTATAGCTTAGTGCTAAATATATTTGCCAATTTTAACACTTCTTCATGTACCCTCTCTCTCCCCCTGCTCACTTCTCTCTCAACCCCTCTTTCTCTCCGTCACTTTCTCTCTCTCTCTCCTTCTCTGTGTCTCTCTGTCTCTCTCACTCTCTCCCTTGCGCCCTGTTAGTGTCAAATTTCCCTGACTTCTGAGGAGTGCTTTACGACAAGATTGAATACTGGGGGGATGTGTGTGTGTGTGTGTGTGAGACAGGAGGGGGTTCTCAGTGTACGCTTACAGCAAGCAAGTCACATTCACATTTCTTCTACAGGGGTTTAAACTCCTGTGCTTGTGTCCGTGAATGTGTGTGCGTATGTGGTCACATGTGCGCTCTTCTCATGTCACACAATTCACTGCTCGCTCAAAGGACCGGAGAAGTAGGACAGAATTTCCTCCGAAAGAAGAATTTCCATCTGCTTTTGATGACTTGGAATGTGAAGGAATATTCAGCTCTATCAAGTGTCAGCGAGGATCTGGCAAGTGGTCCAAACACTGCCTGAAGAACTTGCTTCTCTTTTCTCCTCCTCTCCTCTCTTCTCTTCTCTTTTCTCTTCCTCTCTTCTCTTCTCTTCTCTTCTCTTCTCTTTTCTTTTCTTCTCTTCTCTTTTCTTCTCTCAGACCTGCATATCTGGTGTAGATTGTTCTGTTTCCTCTTTTATTCTCTCTCTCTCTGTCTGTCTCTTTCTCTCTCTGTCTCTCTCCCCTTCCCTCCATTTCTCTCCTCATCCTTCCTGATGGTCTCCCTTGGCCCACCCTCTTGCTCGGGTGAATGGAACGACTGCCCGCCCTCTCCAATGGCTGGTGGCGGCGGCGGTGACGCCTCCTCGCGCAGCACGACTCACGCACGCAACCAGGGCGGGCTCTCCTACTGGGTGTTGGAGGGCTGGCGCCATTTTCGGCCCTTCCTGCCTTTCATCCTCATTTCCTGTCTAGTGGTGGTGCTGGTCTACCTGCTGCAGAGCATCGTCTATGGCGGGCCCTTCACCGACCCAAACTTCTTCACCAAGTTTGAGCAGCGCCACCCACGGCCGGAGCTTAACCACATTGCTGGCCGGCAGGACCTGGCAGATGCGGCCAACACACCACCCACAGGAGAAGGGGAGGGCGGCTTAATGTGAGAATGAATGGAACAAATGCACTCACACATCTACAGGATTTTTTACACAAAACTGAAAGTTGTCTGTATCAACTTATTTTTTGACATACACTCACAGACACACACACACACACACACACAAAGACATCATTCATTTTCATGAGATCCTGGAGTTGGGATACTGGTCGAGACATGGGATTGTTCCAAATCAGAATAACAGTAACACTGGGATGTTCACTTAATCTCAACTCTGGGTTTCTATTTTTGTATACTGATGATTTCCCTGCAAGCCAACATGCTTGTTCTCAGTTGTGAGCTAATTCTAATGTTAAATATGTGATTGAATATGTGTTGAAATACATATCATCGCATCCCTCAAAATTCCTTTATTTGTAAGTCAAGTTTATGGTGAAAAGAAAACTGTCTGACCTGAGTGATTTTTTTGTTGTGTTTGTGTTTTGTGAAGCGAACATGCTGTGTGCCCTTTTCAAAGCTTCAAATTGACAAGGAAAGCATGAATAACCTCATTTCTGAAATATTACTTGTGTACATTTTCATAATAAAATGAACTGGTTTCAGTATTAAATTCTTTATGCTATTTTCATGCTTGTCAGTAGAAAAGACTTTGCCTGCAACAGATATGATATGGGATGCAGAAGCATTAAATGTCAAGCCTCTGTGAACTAAAAGTGAAAAACAGATGCACAGTTTATTTTACAGTGCGAGATCGGGCTTCCCTGCAAGAGTCATTCCGTTGCATCTCCACAGGGGCATGACCTCTGTTACATCAATGCAATGGAACATCTCAAAGTTCTGTCTGCCCTGCCTTGTCATTCTGGCTAGGATGAACTTAATTTTTTGTTTATGTTTTTATTTAAAACTTCTTCATATTTTCTTGGAAAATATCTTCTTTCTTCATATCTTTAACTTCTGACACATTCTGTGTTATGTGTATTATGTGTTATGTCTACATGGACCACCAGATAATGGAGAAGCCAGTAAAGTGTAAGTATTATTTTTCTTTCAGTTTGTGTTCTCTATAATATTCTCTCCTATGTATTTATCCTTGATATTCAAGATTCAAGAACTTTCAAGAGTGGATGTCCCTCAGAAAATCAACAAATCAAACAAATCTAGCATAATTCTTGTTTTATGACTACATTTGACATGAAAGTGTCAGAGATATTGACAGCATGTTTTAGCCTTGTCTTCACTGTGAATAAGTATGCTGTGTGTTAGTGTTTGGTGCTTGCATTTGTGGTTTTGGTTATAAGCTATTTATTTAGCTCAATACGCTTTAATTCCTCAGGTGATCCACCAGAAGGCGACATTGTTTCGGATCCAGACTCTGAGAGTCTTGCTGGAAGTGAAACTCAGTCTAAGGGCTTCAAAACAAAGGTGAGAGACATGACATATGAAAAGAAAGGTCACAGAAGTTGTCACAGTCATAGTTGTTGTGAAACAATGAGTCATTTCATCCATCCAAACTCCAAAGTAAAACCAATTTGATCCTTTGTTTGGTTTGACAGCATTCTGTCAAAATTCACATTCTGTCCCCAGTCCTGCCGGATTTCTGAGGAATCAAACAAGAACTTTTTCTTCCCTGTATGTGTTAGAAGCAGGTTTCTGGTTCTTCAGTGGAGTGTAGAGCCACCAAATCGTCCCCATTCATACACAATGTGATTGAGCAGCTCCTAAGCCAGGGGGAGGTACATGCTAACTGCTTTGGCTACATCCTCAGGCAGAGGAAGGGAGTCCTCCAGGGGGAGAGGGAGGCCCATCTCAAGCAGCTCTCACAACTTAACAGGCTAGTGGTTCTCTCAAACCTCATGGACACACACAGGCACACTTAGGCTTGCTCCTTCACACCCACACACACACACACAGATACACACACACACATACAGTACACACGCAGATGGCTTGGCTGAAGCAGCTTTCATAACACAGCAGACTAGCATTTCTCCTAAACCTCACACACACACACAAACACACACACACACACTCAGGCCAACACAGACATGTGCAACTATTCTGTCACAACCTAATGATATTTGAAACCTCTACTCTTCATGACAGAGCAGAACCCCAATCACACGGCAGAACCAATTAAGAGGTATCCACCTGAAACTCACAGAACACAGAACAAGCACACACACACAGGGATGTAACACCAGTCACTGATCACCACAGCTCTATCTCAATACTGTATGTGTCTTTGGCTGACTCAGCAGGGGTGACAGGCGAGCAAGAGAACAGGAGCTGGAGGAAGAATTCACAAGGGAGATGGTGATCTTCCAGATGTTTCCATCACCTCTTTTCCATAAAATTGTAAGTAAAAGCCTCCATCAGCAAATTGTCAGTGTGATAAATAGACGGATATTAGATGATCTATCTCTATCTAGATGATCCATGATAATCCATGGGGTTAATGTAAGATGTGTTTGTGAGGAGATAACAGTCTACTCAGTCTCTGTCTGATACTAGTGCTTCTCTCTATCTGTCTGTCTGTCTGTCTACTTGTGTGTGTGTGTGTGTGTGTGTGTGTTTGTGCATGCGCTCAGGCTTTGATAAGGACAGTTGAAAGGGCTGTCCAGCTGTCTAGAAATGACAGGCAACTGCTCCTCCACCTCATGAGTGCACAACACACACCACTACAGGCTGTAACATGGCAGGTTAAGGAGACCACAAGGGATTGTGAAGAGGTGCTAGACATGCACAGCAACACATGTGACACATAAATATGTCATGTAAAAGTTACTATTAGTAGTAATTACGGATAAGAGTCCAAAGCTGATTCAAATGACTGATGTTCACCATCATGGCTAATTCAGAGGCGCCACTCTATTGTTATTGTGTTAAGCAGTGGTGGCGTAGTGGTTAAGGAACCTGAAATCCCAGCTACCACCACTGTGCCCTTGAGCAAGTCACTTAACCCTGCTTTGGATAAAAGTATCTGCTAAATGCATAAATGTAAATGTTAAGCTCACCTATAGAGTCTCTGCATGGCTCTGAGTAGCAGAGAGCAGATTTAGCGATTTAGGGACATGGCCAAGACAGACCTGCAAATTAAAATTTTGTTGGGGTTATGTCTGGACTTCTAGATTAGGTAGTTACAATAATAATGAGTTATTTAAATAAATGTATTAATTGTCTTTATATGCCCTCCAAATTAGGCAGGAAGCATTAACAAGTTGTTATCTCTGATAACAGAACAGTCTACATGTCAGTGCACCAATGCTTTGGATTTCTGGATGCCAGCACCATGACTACTAATGAAAAGTAAGTCCTCTGTTGCATTATACCACAATACAAGGCATTTAGCTTAAGGCCAGTGGTCCACTTGCTTTTAACAACATGTGTCTGCAATGCATATCCTGCATCTGTTCATTCAGTGTGTCAGTCTTGCATGTCCTCAAGAATGTACACTAAGCATCTGAAAGATGAAACGTCCATTATGAACTTAAGGGGCAGTGAAGGCTCAGGATGCGATTGTACATGTGTACAATGATGCCAGCTAGCCTAACTGTTCATATGGAACAGTAGTGAACCTCCCTTGAAGAGGCTGCTAGTTGCTTGACTGGCAGCCTGGTCTTTGCAGTCGACTGGCTAGCGCACTTGACACCCATTCTGTGTTGCTGTGAGGTTGTGGGTTCCAGCTCTGCACTGGACTGCAACTTTGGTTCCACATGGGCATACAAGAATGGCTCTATTCATGGGTCTTGGTCTGAATTCTTTGGCCTGGACTCTAGTACAGACTCGAGTACGTCTAGCACATATGTTTTACATAGACAAGGCTTTTTTTCCCAAAACTTCAGCCAGTTGTGGTGGCCATGCCTAAATGATTGGTCAAAATAGGAAGTACCATATATTCCCACCCTAAGAGAGTTAATCTGCTTTATAGGGCTTGTCCTCCTCGTCCTGCTGCTTCGGTTTGGCCTAAGACCCAGAACTTTCAGAAGATGATAAAGTCTGGAGAATAGGCGAAGTCTGTAGACAAAGCCGTAGCCGCGCTTCAGGTGGAGGCCAGGAGGGTCTTTCTACCTGAGGACGAAACCACAGAGACCAAAGACCCAGAAGGGAAGAATACAAAGAGACACGCTGATGGGGAGAGTGTAGTGGAACTTCAGAGGACAAGAGAGCTGAGGGACATCCCAAGGACATGGCCAATACTGGACCTTCTGAGGACAAGTACAAAGAGGTCCAGACCAATAAGAAGGGCAAGACCAAAAAGAGGGCCAACAAGAAACACTCTGAGGGCAAGGCACTGTCTGAAGACATTTACATTTACATTTACATTTAGGCATTTAGCAGACGCTTTTATCCAAAGCGACTTACAAAAGAGACGGAAGACAAGCCCAAAGAGATGCATCCTGAGGACAAGTACAGCAAGGCACTGTTTAAAGACAACCCCAAAAAAGAAAACCCTGAGGATGAATCCAAGAAGGGATTGTCTAAAGACAAGCCCAAAGAGGCACATCTTGAGGATAAGACCAGTAAGGCACAGTCTAAAGACAAGAACAAAGAGGGGAAAACTGAGGACAAGTCTAAGAAGGAGCACTCTAGGGAGGACAAGTCCAAAATGGGGTATTCTAAGGGGGACAAGTCCAAAGAAGGGAATCCTGTTGGTGTGGATGGACAGGAGATGCAGAACATCGACAAGTATGACCTAGTGAGAGACACAGACATGGAGCTTTAACTTAAAGGAGAAATCTGGTGTGATTCAAGCCATAGCCCTGTTGTTCAAGGTCACCAAGTCCTGTTGGTGCAAGAAAGAATAAGACAATTTGATATAACACTGGCTGAATAGCAAAACGACAGCTAACACTAACCAAATGATCCACAGAAATTCACTTTCATTTTCATGTTTCTATGCCCCATTCAGTTATCTGCAGGTTTGGTATTTGGTCCATGTTGTATCAATTTTTCTCAATAATACCTAACCGTGGAGCAATTTTGTCATTTTGAATTTATGCATAAAATGAACTGTAACATGACATGGAACTATAGCTGGCTTTGCGGCTCTGCAGTTAGACCCTTCTCAATCTTCTGGTTTATTTTCCTACAGACAGCAGTCAGTAACCTCGAACAACAGGGCTATCGATTGATTCACACTAGATTTTTTGTTTAAGAGGCTTTAAATTATGCACTGTATCACACACACACACACACACACACACACACACACACACACACCAACACGCCAATGCTTTCCCATCTAGATATACACACAAACATGTACATGCATACAAGAGGTGAGGAGGTAAGCGAGTAGCAGCAGAGTCAAGCCTGTTGAATACATCCAGCTATCTTCGCTCAGTGAAGCAGCAGAACATTACTGTCAAGAATAAATACACTACTTCAATCTACCGACATGTGAGCTGTCATTCCAGGAACTACTAATTACTAGTAGTGATAAGCTTGTGTCATTTTGTGTCTTTTTAGCTAAAAGCTAAAGTGACAGAACTAAAGGAGAGTAGACAAGCAACAGACTTGTATTTCAGTTCCCTCTGTGAAGATCTGAGGCCCATGTGATTGGAGAAGCTGGTAAGTAATGAGAACACATTCTTCACATGTTGTGGGCAGCATCTTTCCCACATCACATGCTCAGAGTTTCTTACTTCACCATCATGTACTTTTACTTTCAATCTCCAGGAGGGGGAGATGAAGGATTTCAAGACTCAGTTTGTTTCACTTTGATACCCAGGGCTCTCAAGTTTTGAAGACAGGCACGAGTGACATTCCACCTCCCCAAGATTTGATACATGGCACTGATAATTTAACCAAATACAAAGTATTTATTCAATTTCTCTGTGTGTTTATGTGTGCATTTATGTGTGTGTGTGTGTGTGTGAGAGAGAGAGAGAGAGAGAGATGTTGTTTTTATTGCAGATGTTTGTTGTTTGTTTTATCATTTTTGATGTAGTCTTTTAGGGGGCTTTCCACTCAAAGCAATTGAATGGATGCTTGTGCAAAGTGCATTTTTTTCCTGACATCTTTGAAAGACAGATACAATAATTTATGCACAAGATGTAATGCACTTTAATTTATTTAGTGCCAATAAAATGATTTGGCCTATTTGGAGAGAGAGGTGATTATAATGTGAGAATATGTCAGTAATCCTGTGACAAAATATGACTAGGCCTGGACTGCTTGTTCTGAACAGGTGTTAGTCAGTAAGTCAAAGGTGTGAGTCAGTGAACAGGCTGTAAAACTCTTGGCTAACTTTAGGCTTTGTATCATTGAAACAGGAGATGACTTACCCTGTGCTCAAAGTGCTCCTATGGATGGTGTGAACAAAATTTTTGGAAGAAGTGGTTGAAGCAGAATCGCACGTAAATAGGCCTTTTTCATTGGTTGTTGTGTTGTATTTTACCCAGATATAATAGCCTACTGCTGTTTTCTGATTGGCTATTGTGCAGGCCTTTTTTTTTTTAAGGCTGGTAAGGGACAGGTTCGACTGAACTCTGGGGAGACACGCTTGTTTCATAGTGTCTGCACTACTGTGCTACAGCCAGAGAAATACTGGGCGTTGTGGCATATTAGCCTATAAATTGTTTTTCCGCATGAGAAATACAGTGTGTAGTGAGAGTGCTTGACAACAGCCCGAAAAAGAGCTCAATGCATAATACTTGAGAGCCCTGCTGATACCAAAATAGAATACTCTCTCTCTCTCTCTCTCTCTCTCTCTGTCTTTCACACACACACACACACACACACACACACACACAGGACAGAGCTTTGTACTGAGCCTAAACCTTTATCTCCCCTTTTATGACACAACAAAAAGACTAATAAAAAAGAAATATCAAACCAGTAGTCTGTGAAACATAACACACATCAAACCCACTTCTGATGGAGATCCAAAATCTTTTTTATTTCAGTTCAGAACAACAAAACTGTGTACAAACATTCATTGGTATGAAAGATTAATCTTAACAGTACCATCCTAGCAGGGATCCCTGGCTAGTAAGACATGTGGGTCTTACACAATTGATATAAGCATCAGCTACATACACGTGATCTACACTCAAAATGTTTTGGGTTAAAAAATCCTCACTCAGAAACTACCATTGTTGTGTTGCCATTGTTGTATTGCCATTGTATCTAATCAAGGTCTAATCAAGGTGCAGCAATCAAGCTGTTACTGCCCGTAGACACCATCAGTACCAACCAGGTGATGTCACTTTTTACCCAGAAAGCATTGAGACATAAATTTGTTGGCAGCTTACACACTGGCAGCTTACACAAGGGATTTTCTAAAAGTTTCAATAAAAAAAAGTGTTGCAGCATGGAACTGTAAATGCATGGGACTTCAGTGGAAACAGGGTCGTGAGAACAAGACAGTGAGCAGAGGGAAGGATGAGGAAACGAAATGTGACACGTTTCACCACCGGCAGTGAAAATGGCCTCCCTTTTTGGTTTTGACCATCATGAAAGCTTTTTAAAAATGTTATTCAATACATTGTGTTTCAGACTTCAGCTTGTATTACCTGTATGAGGACATCTGCCAGCCTTCTTCTTTTTACATTCTGTCATTTGAATCAATTAATTCTGAGTAGTCTACGTAATTATCAGCTGTGAAAACGGAGAAGCCTAAAGAAATGTGAATCAAGGGTAGGTGTTAGATGTTATGCACATGTTGGTCATGTTATGTTTTGGTAACAAACATGTATTTGCTGAAACTTTCTGTGGGGACAAAATGTTTGTGTTATGTTTATGTGTGTGTGTGTGTGTGTCTGACCTTCTGTGTAAGTACTTGCTGGGTGGGTTGTGTTCCTGTTTTTGCACATGCATATTGCCACAGTCAGACAAAGCACAAGAAATGCAGACCCAGGTATGAGATCAGTAAGGCACAATGAGACTGAGAATAGGGATAAGTTCACATCTCATCTGAACATCCACTTGTTTTTTCTCAAAGCCATTTACAGTAGGGTGCAGATATACATTTTCATTTAGTGCTCAAGAACTATTATCTTTTCCTCCATGTAACTTTCAGGAGCATAAGGCAGGTTTACCATTGCGGCATTCAAGTTATAACGAGCATAAGTAGTCCTCAAAAATAACAACAACAACAACAACAATAATAATAATAATAACTTGGTCTTATATAGCACCTTTCAAGCTACTGAAGGTTGCTTAACAACAAAATAAAACAAATCAGTCGACTGTTTCAAGACAGTTTGATAAGCTATTCAAAAGCCCTGTTGTTCAAGGTCATTGAATGCTGTCTGTAGCAATGAACCAGAATATTTTGTGCAACATAGACTGAATAACGAACCAAATGAAATGTCAAATTTTCTCGTTCTTTTTCCTATTGACAGCACATGGTGACCTCAAACATCAGGGCAATGGATTGAATCACACCGGATTTCTCCTTTCAGTCATGCACGTCAAGAAATTAAATGAGAAACAACAACAGCTCTGATAGCTCTTTCCTTATTAAATTAAATACAAAACGCATCTTATTAGAAAGACAGAGAGAAAGATTAACAGAGAATTTCCAGTCTTGTGGCTACAAAGGGATGGAATATCCTTTTGATGTTTCTAGATGTCTGTTTTCCAAGCCTCATGTTTATCTATTTCCTAAAATGATAAAACCTGAAAGCTGAAAGAATAAGCTAAAATTCTCACCATAGTAAGAATCAAGCTGCCTAGTTGAGTTTCCGCTGCTGACTTGGTTCCTGACGGTAAATGTTAGTTCTCAAGTCACATTCTGTCTCAGCTTAAGAGTCTCTTTATCTGCATTAGAAACAGTATCAGCTTCCCAAAGAGGCCTTCCATTCAGAGAACAGCTGTACTGAGGACTTCAGTCTCCAGTCTCCAGTGGACGAATAGTTCACAGTCCTGTACACACAGGTCGGTAAGCACTGGTGTCTCCACAGGAGCTGGACAGAGGGGTGATTTTTACTCATGCAACACACAGAGACAGGGTCAGACTGGGAACAAACTTAGGTTCTGGCAATTTTAGTCTTCACCAGACTCAATTTCACCAATGATGTATAGCAATATAAGACAACTCATGTGGGAAAGACTAATATTAACTTAGCAGTGCTAGGTGGCTGCTTGCTATATGGAGTTCAAAGATCATGTTTCATAAATTCCTCACTCCTGGAGATTGCCACATGCTACATGCCGCAGCACGTATGCTTATATATATAAATAAACGTAGCCTATCTAGATGTCACCCAGGCTACTATATGGGATATATGGAAAAGTCCAGACTGCCAGTCAACTGAATAGCAGGATCTAGAAGTATCAGGACTCAGCAGGGAAGTTTACATTCTACACATGCAGCTAGGCTAGCTGGCATCTGTTATAATTACATTGCATTTTACTCCAGTAAGGTCATCCTTGGGTCCAATGTCAATTTACCTTCGATGGTCAGTTGAGTTTTGTGCTCCACTGTTTCCTGCCCAGTTCCTGCCCAAAGATTTGTGCTATGTCAACACCTGAGCCCACTGGTGCTACATGTCTACTAAGTCTCAAGTGACCCAAGGTTTTGTTGTCCCAGGGATCTTTGGGTATTCCTTGGTTCCTTGAGACATATGTGCCACTAAAATTATGCTGGCTTGGGCACTGTTCTCACGTCATTCTGCAAAAACTCTGTCTGACCCTACCAAAATGTACTACCTGTAAAAACTCAAGTGGATCTACATACCCAGTAAGTTTCATGTGGTCCAGTGACCTAGTGTCCCAGGAATAGTCGACTGAGCTATGAGCCTACTAGAGCTACATGTCCATCCAGTTTCAAGTGACCTGGTTTTAGGTGTCCTGGGAATCTTTGATGTAAATTTTTATACTAGTTGAAATAGTGGAATTCTTTACAATTGCTTTTAAAAAGGAAACAGAGAAAGAGGAAACAGCAGTGTTGTAAAATATGTGTTTCGAAGCTGTAGGGGGTGTTCTATAGAGAGAACATGTGAGCACAAACAGATGGAATGGCGGCTCCTGCATAGGGAGGCTTTAAATTATGCACTGCATCACACACACAGGAATTACTGAGATTTAAGGAAGTGGCTACCTACAGACATATAATAGTTACAAGCTTGTGTCTTTTTGTGTCTTAATTTTAGCTAAGAGCTGAAGTGAGGGAAAAGCAAGGAGAGCACAAAAGCAATCTCCTTCTATTTCTGTTTCCTCTCTGAAGATCTGAGGCTCATGTGATTGGAGCAGCTAGTAAGTGATGAGTACAAATTCTTCACATGTTGTAGCGAGCATCTTTCCCACATCACCTGTTCCCTTTTTCTGTGCCATCTTTAGTCAGGCTCAAATCCAAGACAGTACTTCACCATCATGTGCTTTTACCTTCATTCTCCAGGAGGGGGTGATGAAGGTTTTCAAGACTCATTTGGTTTTACTTTGGTACTGGATTGGAGTGCACACACACACACACACACACACACACACACACACACACACACTTTGTACTGAGCCTAAACTTTTATCTCCACCAACACAACAAAAAGACTAAGAAAAAAGAAATATCAAACCAGCAGTAGTCTGTGAAACAAAACACAAACCAAACAAATCAAACCCAAACTTCTGGTGGAGTTTAACCACTTCTTTTTTATTTCAGTTCAGAACAGCAAGACTGTGTACAAACATTTCCTGGTATTAAAGATTAATCCTAACATTACCATCCTAAAAATGGACAAATGTATGTGTAAAAGACTCCGGTGAAAGACCTCTCTCTGATATGTGATGCACCAACTGACTAATCGTATAATGGTTGGCTTGTGGAAAGACAAAGTTTACAATATACTGACACTGGAAACTAATGATATGGGCCCTATGGGCCATATGACAGCAAGACGGGAAAGAATGACAGCACAGACAGTTATGGTGTAGAGACAGTGCAAACATGATTAGAGTCACAGCATGGAACTGTAAATGCACAGGGCTAGCGGAGACAGTAAGAACAAGACCATAGACCGAGAAAAAATTAGGAAATGGAACGTGATGCATTTCATTACTAGCAGTGAAAATTGACTCTTTCTTGGGGTTTTGTCCATCATAAAAGCTTAAAAAATATATATAATACATTGTGTTCCAGACTTTAGCATATATCTACAGTATGTCAACAACTGTTGGCCTTCTTGACCCTTTCTGTCATTTGAATCATTTTATTCTGATTCGTCTGAGTAATTAACAACAGAGGGGCCTAAAAAAAACAAAGGGTAGGTGTTAGATGTTAAGCACATGTTGGTCAGGCAATATAGGTTGACTGTTTTCTTTTCTGGTTTTTAACCAACACATATTGAGTGTATATATACATATATATATATATATATATATGTTTCCTACCTGTTGTGGGAGTATTTGTTGACTGGGTCGTCTTCCTTTTTCTGCATACGCATATTATCACAGTCAGACAAATAAGAACCAAAAATCCAGACACAGGTATGACATAATCTGTGGACAATAAAGATAAATTTACATCTTTGGCCATGCATACATGCATAACACTACCTAACTGAACATGCACTTTTTTCTCAAAGCCATTTATGGTATGGTGCAATTTAGTGCTTAATTGTTCAACACATTAACTTAGAATTATCATCATTCCATTTAACTTTCAGGAGCACTATGCAGATTTGCTGTCACTGTAAAGCTTTCAGGTTATAACAAGTCCTCAGAAAATATACACTCGTACTGTCATACTGTATACTGTATATAATAGGTACCTATTAATACGTTCATGAAATGGCAGAGGGAGACTCTAATATGTCCAGTAAGACTGCTAAATGAAGGTGAACTCACAGTAAATCCACTGCATTTTGTCTTCTATGATGACCCCACTGAGGGAGAAGGGAGGGCTGCTGGTCATGGACTCTGCCTTGGCTTGACCCTCAGTCCCTGGTGTGGTTTGGGTCTCTGCATAAATAAACAAACAAACAATATTAGTCATATCTACATTCTACACGTAAATAGCAAAGTTAAATCACGCATGTCCCATTTTATTACATGCAGGATCAAGGACAGTTCAGGTACGCACACGAGAGAGCTCCCATATACGTTTGTTTTTATTAGAGTGATATTTCGAGCCCTTAAGGGACATTTTTTACATTCTACATAAAACTGCAAAACATCTACATCTTAACTGAATCTAAAAAAAGAATGCGTAGTAAACATATGAATTTCTTCATATTTTTGTTAAATCACTAGTCTCTTGGCAATTTATACCCTAACAACATGTATGATTGATCTAAAATACATTATCGATCAAATATGTTAGATGAATGAATTGAATGAGGAATAACAACAGCTCTGATAGGTCTTCCCTATTAAATAATTAGAATTAAATAATCAAAAATGGGATGGAATATTCTTTTGATGTGTCTGGGTGTCTGTTCTCCAAGCCCCCTGTTCATCCCCATTTACTAAGAAGATAGAGCCTGAAATGAAGATGAAAGATATGATAAACCCTCACCATAGCAAGATTCAAGCTGCTTAGTTGAGTTTCCACTGCTGACGTGGTTCCTGACGGAACATGTTAGTTCTCCAGTCACATTCCATCTCAGCTCAAGAGTCTTAGTATCTGCACTGAGAACATCAGCCTTTCCCAGAGGCCTCCCATCCAGAAACCAGCTGTACTGAGGATTGTCTCCACTGGAGGAACAGTTCACAGTTCTGAGCTCGTCCTCACACAGGTCGGTAAGCACTGGGGTGTCCACGGGAGCTGGACAGAGAGGATATTTTTAGACTCGTGGAACACACAGAAAACAGTGTTTACACGATTGAGCATTAGTCCTCACATGCGTCCCATTAATTTGTGTTTAATACGGCACAAACGAGACTTGGCTAGGCTACAACATGCATGTTTAATATGTTGTTAAACAACACTTGGGTTACAGTTAGTTTAGTCATTGGTCATAATTATAATATGATCAAGAAGTAGAAAATATGATATATTATTATGGGTATTTACATAACTATGGGACTCAATATGGGTATTATTAAATTAGATAAGATTAGATTTTACCTTCAATTACTAGTTGAATATATTTCTCCAACCTGCTTTTCCCCTCCTGATCATGGTAAGTTACACAGTAGCGTCCAGAGTCAGTATTCTGCAATGACCTTATTTCCAGAATACCATCCTTGGGGATAAACTCCAATCTTTTCAGCCTAGTTGCTGAATCTACATAAACAGATTTGGATATCTTGGATCTAAATAAAAAAACCCTCTTGTAGTTGTGATATACTGCTACATCAAATGTCTTTGCATCCTGTGACATTTGTAGATGCATGGTCTGGTTCAGTGTCCCATAACAAGCAGTCTTATGAATCATATCACAGCTTTCCACTCGAAATGTTCCTGCAAATTTGGAATCCAGACATATGCATTGGTTTTAATATGATTAGATGGGTTTTAGGTTTCTAATTACACTCCAGTTACTTAAAACATTCAAACGCTGTTCTTTGCAAATGTGCAACTGATCCCATCAGTTAACTTAACTATTGTGTGGTTGACACATTTAAAAAAAAATGTTTTTAGGTCTGAGACTTTATGGTCTGGCTTAATTTTTAGTGAAAAACATGTTAATGGAAAAAATGCATACAATGTACAACATCTACACATTTAGGTCCTTCAGAAGCTGTCTGGGTCAAACCCAGAAACATATCAGAGCGAGCTAAAGGAACCCACTGTAAGAACCTTATAGCAAGCCAGCAGATGAACCCCATAACAATCTACTGAAGGAGCCTCATTACAAGCATATTGAGCAACACCATACCAATCCATTACAATAAGCTCACAACAGCTTGAAGGACCTCCACAGTGGGTCCGTCAGCCCTATTTCAAAGTAGACTTATCATTGTATGCATTTCGTCTCCATTGTCAAAGATAATGGATTTTGGCCATCCAAGTCCTAATCATAGTGGATTTAATCCAAATGTAACTTTTATCCAAAAAATGCTTGATGCACACATTGTTTAATCTAATCTTGCAGACAACAGTTAATACTAATGATGATATTTTATCTGAATTTGTTTGGAACAATATCAGTACAATATACATATATATGGAATCTGTGTTAGGTATGTTTTAACATTTCTATGGTTTTTAAGTGCCAAAACAATGATCTGGGCCAATTGACCCAGTCTGAAACAGTATGAAATGATGAGAAATCTGCAAAATACAATGGTTAAACCAGTTATCATGATAAGTGCAAATGATATGGTTTGCCTGTTAAAATGCTGCAGTATATTGACTGTGTGAATTTATTGTTTCATTAACTTCCTCTGACACACCATGGCATGGCGTTCAGCACAAAGTAAATCAATGTGACCTTTTATGTATAGATATTAAACCTGCAAAATGCAACAATCTGCTAAATTATTCTGTCAAAAGGTGGCATTTTCACTGAAATGAGAGAGGATGTTGACACTTGTGATACAGGTTAGTTTTCTAATGTGTTGTAGCATTGCTTTTTGCACTAAATCTAAATTTGCAAGATCAACCCCCTATATTCCACAATACCTCGAAAAAAGTTTGTTGACCTGTTTGCCTGTCACACTTTTGTTTGTTGTTTGAGGCATGAATGTTAGTGGTGCTAACTTGGTGGTTAGCACCTAGGCCTTGCAGGTTGTCCTGGTTTCAATCTCATGGCTCATGTATGACACATTCACTGTAAAAACTGCCGAGGACAAAACATGACCTACTGAACCTTGACCATCGCTGTAAATTAACAGGACTTTAATTAAATGCACATCAGGAATAGTGGAAATTTGTGTAGCATAAAGTAAATGACTTTGATATGCTCATAATAATGCATTTCTCGTCCGTCCCCCCGCCAAAAAAAAAAAAAATCCTTGTTAACTTATATTAACTTAGTTATATAACTAACTTAGTTATATCTTAATATTAAAATATTAACTTAGAGGAGAAAATTAGATACACTGTTTGGAACTTTATTTTCAATTTAAAACCTGGCAGAAAATGTTTTGTATGTATTGTATTGCATTCATTTGCTAAGTATAGACTAATGCAAACTGCAAGCACCTGACACATCTTTTCTTTAAGGTACAAGCAGTTCACTCGAAATATGAGTAGAATGTGAGACCTAAGTCTTTGCCTATGTAACAAGCGCCTGGATTTGTTCAGTCAAGAAATGCAGACAGCAACAGACTCTGCCAAGTTGCAGATCAAATTTGCAGTTGTCATGCATTGACCTGCAAGATCGGATTTGCTATTTTGCACCAGTGGTTTATGAACATCAAATGGAAACTGAAAACAACATTAGCAACCTCTAATCATTCAGTCATCATTTCAATTACCTCATGGAACTGGAATTACTGACGTTTTTTTTCCTCAATTCTAGCCATTTTTAACATCAAAATTAAATGTAGGCTTACAAAATGTATTTACTCAACAGAACTTTAAGATTAATATAAGTAGCCAAGCCATGTTTCAAATGCCATTTACAGTATAATCTAATGCATCAAATAACAAAACAAATAATGTTGTAGAAATATAATCATGGTAATGTTCATGTTGCGAATATGTTTCCCTTTCATACTCCCGGGGAATTTCTACATAATTTTTTATTATATCTGAAGATAAATGCTATGGTTTCTGAACACTATCACATGCTTCAACATGTTCAAAAGTATAATGTTATGTCATGTTATACCAACTGATTCTTTAATTCATCAAATTCAGTTCAGAAAATATACTCGTTTCCAGGTGTCTGCCACAATGAGAAATCTTACCTTCTGCTACTCCGATAAAGAGCATTAACAATATACCACCAGCCTTCATTTCACCAGCCACAGCAGAAGCATAAGAAGAAGCAGAAGAAGCTTTCAGCATCCACTCAATTCTGTGCAGCGTAGAATTCATGAGGCAAAGCAACACGTTTATCTGTAAAAGAACAAAAAAACCTGAACACTCAGTAAGCCACTTCCTGTTTGAACGGTGTAAATGTAAGTTTGTAAATCACACTTGCAGCCTAACCTACATGTTAACGGAACTGGGGCTTCACGCCCACTTAAGCCTATGCCTTCATGGAACTCATGGTAGCGCTATACTGAGAATCTCATGGCAATCTTACCACTCACACATAAAAAATAGCTCTCTACAAAACCCACAGTGATCTCACTGCTCACATTGTTACACACTGCAGTTATCTACTTATGTGGACACTTTCTAATTAAGCTGACACTTCCCCTTTTTCATTCAACAGATGCATCACATTTGCTGAATTTATTGCAGAGAACTGATTTATGGCCCAGATGGAAGCTCTGCTGCCATGAGCTCCACTGATACTCCGAAAAATGTAGCTTATGGGACACTACCATGGTCAAAAAAGCAGCTAAGCTAATGAAAAGCTATCTGATTCAGAAAATAGCAGAGCTACTAAGAAATGTAGTTAAACAGCTTAGACTTGTAGTGAAGGGCTAATTGTCTCAAACTGTGTAAAACTAAGGTGAGTGCAAGTCACTTGCAGTCACCTCAGGAAATGCATGATGTGTATTAGAAGAACAATTCTCCAAAGCAGGGCTGGTCTGGGACCAAAAAAATGGCCCTGGCATTTTGGTTCATGGCGGCCCATCATGATTATTTCTTCGATATGCAGAGGAATATGACATAGGCCTACCAGAGGATATATGCGCATATTTTGTTGTTTCAAAAAATAAAATAAAGCACAGTAGCCAACAGGGAAGATAACACTGACAGTTTTAACTCCAGTTGAACTCCAGTGGCAAAATTTGATAACCTAGGGGAAGGGTAGATTCGGAAAAGCAGGGAGGGGAGGACCAAGAGATGTCATTGGACTAGCCCAATGTCGATCAGCAAAATCAACCAACGAGCTGTGTTTCATGTCTCCGTCACAGCCGATTGAAATATTTATTAAATACTTTTTTTGATTAAATTATGACCCGGTCCAAAAATGTGCATTGCCCGCCCATTGCCTGCTACCCCCGATGGCCAGTCCATGCCTGCTCCAAAGCCATATTCTTCTGGATTATTCATGTCCGTCACGTACATTAAAAACTGGTGCCATTATTTGATATGGGGGAAGAGAGACCATTTATATATGCAAAGCTCTGTCTCTGTATTAGTGTATGTCGCGCATATGTTATGATCTTAATAAATTAAGATAAATAATCTATCTATCTATCTATCTATCTATCTATCTATCTATCTATCTATGTGTCTCTTTATACTACATGAGTTCAGCATTGAGGTATTCGCACATTGTCACCTCATGGCCCAGACTCCACGCCACTGCATCTCTGTGCATCGTTGCAGCCAAGTCACCTTCCTTCCTGTCCCTCATATGTGGTCAGCCTCCGCGCTCTCTTCACCATGGACTTGCTAGACTCTGCAGTCTAGCCACTGCAGTATAACCTTAAGTCCGACCGAAATGCAAATCTGACATGCAGTGCTACGTCTGGGCCTCAGATGTTTTGATGTGACCTAAAAAGATCCCGTCAGTAAGCTAGCAGTCCTACAATGATACTGAATGCTATATAGAGCAACCAGGGAGGAGGGCTGAACTTTAACACAGTTGTCTTTTCCCAGAGAGCAAAAGCAAGAAACACAGAATGGAATTTGCAGCATGAATTGCTGCATCATGAATTTCATTTCTCTTTCCTTTGTATTTCAGAGGAACTAGATCTTCAAATCAGCAATACCCTATAGTATTTCAAGCTATTGCAAGACATCATATTGCATATTGTGGGCTATGAAAAGCATGATTGGGTGTAGTTTAACTTTATTCAGAACTTTAATAGTTGCTTTTTTTACCCCCAACTCTCTGTACAGTGTACAACAAATGTATATTATATTTATATTAATCACAGTACCACCAGGCATTATTTTGGCTACTACTACTATGTGGGAGTAAAACTGTGGTTGTGGCGGCAATACTCATTTGGGATTATTGCGTTCCAGCCCCACCTGCTGGTGTAAAACATTAATGTCACCATCACTCATGACAATAATCATAATACAATACCTCACTTCAAAATATCACCTCTGATACCGCTGTTCACATTCTCTGTTAGCCCCCATAGTAAAATCACTTCATCTTAGACACAGCAATGAGAGAGTAATGGGACACAGTCCATGGGAGTGCATTTGGTCTGTCCCACCACTAACTGCACTGCAAAAGGCAGCCATAGATATGAAGCAGACTTCACAAGCATTGCCATTGGTTTTAGGGTACCATGATGGCACAGTCACAGACTCTGAAGTCTAACTGTGGTGAGGATATGGTTACAGAAAAACAGTTGCTGTGTGTGTGTGTCTGTGTCTGTGTGTGTGTGTCTGTGCGTGTGTCTGTCTGTGTGTGTGTGTGTCTGTCTGTGTGGGTGGGTGGTGGGGGAAAGGGGGTCACATCTGTTAAACATCACACAGCACTTGTTCAAACTGTTATTCAGGAAATGTGGTACAGTTACATAGGTAATATTACATAGGTGATTATGGAATAGGACAAGCATAAATTAGTCTTAAGTTTTTTAATATCACTCATTGGCGTCCAGAAACCACTATCTAAATACAGGAGACTCACGGAGCGCCCCGGATGTCTCACAATATTTTTTTGTATTTTTTGTCCAAACAACACTAAGCTTGGCACTGTGCTCACTCTTGCCATTAGCAAGACACAAACCAAATTTGAGGCCTGTCAGGCAAATGGTTTGAGAGCTAAGCCTTATTTCTACTCGTCTTACTCCATAATTACACAGACACGCAGTTGTATTCACAGAGAGGTTTACCTTTCACAGTTCTCCGGCATGTGTTTGTGTACCATGTACACCAGCACACACCACCAGACACTGGTTGGAGTGGCACTAGTCTTCCCACATCCCCATACAGTGATTAAAAAGCCATTTGGCTTAGTCTTTCTATCATTTGTTAATGTTTATAATAAAGACATAGTACTTCTAAATAGCCAAGTTATTCACGTAATTTATTTATAAGCAAATTACCAGTTTTCTGCAAGCCAATTGTTCTGTTAGCTCGTCAACTTTTCAAATACCTGCCTACAAAGTAATGCTTACTGACAAAGTGCTGATTTCAGAACTTTACTGAAATATAGGCACAGTAATTGGGAAATCCTTCCACTGTGTCCAATACAACATCAGAGATTATTTACAAAGCTTGCACTGTGAACTAGCATGTTGCCAACTATACCTACGGTGGGTAGCAAGAAGCCGAAACAAAGCATGCCAACCAATCACACACTCCCTCTGTCTGTGGGATCTGCGTTTCGACGGATAGTTAGAAAATTGGGGAGGTATCCGTCAGCCTTCGGAGAGCATGTTGGAGATGGTGTGCGTGTCTGTGTGCGGGCTTGCGTGTCTGCGTATTGACGGAGTAGGACAACAATTGAAAATCGAAATTGACCTTTATATGTGTAAGAGATACATAAACTTACAGACAGAAAGATACAGACAGATGATCCTTGCATATAAATACACAACACACTAAAAGCACACGTTACATAAAGCACATAAGGCTACATAAAGTACAGGCATAGGAGTACAAGTTGTTCAGATGTAGTCTTTGTCTGAACAGATACCTTTGACCAAGAAATCAATTGAAAGAGTCAACTACAATAGTTTTGGGGGAGACAGAAGCTGTGGCTGACAGAAACTGTATCAGCACTGGTGTATTTTTGTCACCTAGGTGTAGAAAATAAGTCTGGTCACCCAAAATTATAGACACGCTTTAGTGCTGTATGCAGTACAGTGTCTGATACATTGCCGGACTGAACATCATTTAGTCTGCACTCTGCAGCCAGAGAAATGCTGTCTGTTCTTGCACTTTTGTGTCTGATTAAAGTTTCTCATGGTAAGACGCATCTCAGTTTGTTTTAGGGAGCTTACATGAAACTAAAAAGGTCGTGGTGAAAAGTAACATATGATTATAAGATCTAAGAAATTATCATGACTTCATGAATCACAACAAAATTACTGCTGTATTATGGTCAAAATATTGCTGTATTATGGTCTAAATTCCTTTTTATTTTGCAGGTTTAGTAATAGTGTGCAATGCTACTCTGAATGCTACATGCTATGGGACTACAGGACAACCTGTGAATCTCCAGCTGATGAAGAGAGCCAATGCACATGACCTGAAGTTGTCCATTATGAATAAAAATGTCGTCAGATTCAAAGGATTCAAGACTGTGTTCTATAATGAGTTCAACACCTCATCATTCCATCAGAGGTGGCAGTTTGCTCCTGGTAACGGAACCCTGATGATAAACCCTGCAGAGAGCAGAGACTCTGAAACATACAGAGTGGTGATCTATGAAATCAACTCAGGGAAGAACGTTGGACAGCAGCATGTTCAGCTAGTCATTAAAGGTAAACTGTTTAGTCAATACCAATGGTTTGGATACAGTTCTAGTGCTGAGGGATATCTATAGGACTTAATTATAATAATATAATATCATATATTTATTTTGATAGCCTGGGTAAATGTAAATAAACCTGCCGGCAAATAAAATTTTGCTTTGTAAGTGTCTCTGGAGTTGAGCCCATTGCAGCCCATTTACGAATCACCAAAAATCCAGGAGACACTTCTCCAGCATGGGGCAGGCTTTATATGATAACAGACAGCAGTACATTTTGCAAAACCAGTGATGGCATAGGCATTTAACCACACGGACATGTGGAAACTAAAATCTTCAAATATACAGTAGCCAATTTGTCTTTTTTCTGAACTGTATTATCACTTAATCAGCTGTGTGTACAAGTACACACAATTACACACACACTTCATGATTCATTGATTAGTTAATTCATTTCTTCTTGCATAGACTCTGTGTCACCTGCTGGTGTGTCACTTGGTGTCATTCTGCTGTGTGTGTGTGTGGCAATCGGAGTGTGTTATGTGTGGAAAAGGAGAAGGAACCCACCCACGCCAGGTTAGAACACAATATATCAGTAATAGCCATGAAGCGACAGCACAGTAATTTAATTAATTAAATGTGTGTGTGTGTGTGTGTGTGTGTGTGTGTGTTTTGTTAACAGTTGATGGTGAGGTCAACGATGTAATTTATACCACTGTCACTGAAATAAATTCCACCAGAAAGGAGACTCGCTCAGGTTGTCTACTCATGCATGTACACACACACACACACACACACACACATAAACACACACACACACTATAGGAATAGATTGATTGTTTCTAGTAAAAAACTAAACGTAGATCAAACTTTGCTTTGTTGTTGTTTATGAGTTATGAGTTAAATGCCTTGGCAAAATAGATGTATGCCTTTATGCACGTCAAATACACACAGCAAGCACTGGTTAAATCCTGTACATGAGCATACATGTAAGCAAGATTCCTTCTTTATAATACCAACATGCCAGGGTATAGGCACTCCTGCCTGTTGTCCAATCTAAAATTTAATCATGGTTAATTAAGAAATGGAGCCTATAATAATATTTTAGAATCGTTTGATCAAACTCACAAAACTAACAAAAGTGGACATTCTTACACTTAAACACGTTCAGAAACTTTGTGTTTCAGGCAAAATAGGACTAGTAAGGAATAGTATGTCTTTTGTCAGTTGATCAACGCTGTCATTGTTTAATTATTATTTATACACCATTTTATAATTATATTTAGCTTTCAACCTTGTTTTGACTTCTCAATGTGCATTCTGTATTATAAACTTTCTTTTGTACCCTGCCCCACCCAATTTTTTTTTTAAGGTCCAGATCCAGAATCAGTGTATGTGGACGTCGTGATCAAGATGTAGGACCTGACAGAGGACCAGAGAGACAGAATAAACAATTAAGCAGTTAAGGGGAAAAAAGAATTAAGTTGTAATACTTGTGTTTTTTTGATTAGAGTGAGAATGGTGTCAGCATATTACAGTGCAATTACACACTCAGTAGACATACAGAAATGAGATAGCTTAGTCCTTTGTGTTACCACGTTGAAATAAGCTGAGAACCTTGATGAACCACTAGTTGCATTGATAAAGATCTCGTCATTGTACATCCCCACAGAATAACCTCAATAGCTTCTATACTTACACCTACACTTATACTTACGTAATTAAACCATATTAATCAAATGGCAAAGTAATAAAATGGCTTCCAGTCAGAATGATACCAATGCATATGTTGATGAAATTTATTTTTTACCTTTGGTTTCTTCAATGTGACCTGTGCCAACAGGGCCCTCAGAAACATTTTGTGAAATCAGCATACATCATCATGGCACATGGCACATCACATGATGAACTGACGCTCTCTCAGCTCCCCCTATACTGCTTCTTCATACAGTTACAACACTCACAATCTGGCAAGTTTGGCACCCCGATGGCACCCCCTGAAACTGAAAGAAACTGAAATTAGGTTTGTTACCTTATCAGTCAACATCACTCCTCGAAAATGATAATTGCTGGTTCCTGTCCTTTGGTTTGCAAACAAATCCACATACCCGCAAATCACAGGCTTGCCTGGTATGCCTTTAGCTTTTGATATAAACTGCTTTACACTTGTAATATCCTTATTCTCCTCTACAGAGCATCCTTTACAGTTTACAGTTTATGCATTGTGCAGTGCAGTTGACCTTTTCAAATAAAACCACATGTGTACATCTGTGACTGCTATATTTGCTTTTAGCGTGGTTGGAACTTGATCTTATGAAAACAAGGTGCACAACCACAAACAGATCTGAAAACTACCACTTCACTGTAAAATATTTTAGGGTCTACAGTAAAGGTTGCAGAATCATAACAGAAAGAAAGAGTGGACAAAGTGACTATGAAATGAGAGAAAATGTAACAAAAGCATCTGACAAAATCAGATTTGACATTTAAAATTTAAACTACACACTGCAAAAAATGTATTTTCAAAAATAAGGAAAAATATACTAATTTTGGAAAAATGTACTTATTTCAGGCAAAATTTTCAACCAGTGCAGCAAGAAAATTGCACCAAATGTTTCTCGAAACAAAAAAATACAGAGAAAGGTCTTGATTTAAAAAAATATTGCTGACATCCCATCCTGCAGAAACTCATTTCATGGAGGTGTCAACCCCCCTATTATATTATATTCCGTTCCATTCTATTCTACTCATCATTTAGTACAGTAACATAATTAGTTCATACTCCTGGCCTCGACATCACATTGGCTCAGTCGCAGAATGCATTGCAACGCAGATGCAATTATGCTATTTTAAATTAGCCTACATAAAGAAGGACTGAAACTCTCGTCAGGTGTAGGCTATTTAAAACAAACACAGACACACATATTTATACCACATTTCTACCTGGCAGCACAGTTGAAATACGGTGCTGTGGCCTACGTAGGTCTACAAGGCACAGTTAGGCTACTTGAGGGTGAAAGGGTTTTTTTCCATTCGTGCTGCAAGAGACTTTCGTTTTAATGACGAAATTATTTGATGAGAGAGACAGAGGTTAAGGTACATGACTGCAAAAACACTACACAGGACTGATGCTCTTGCTCCCTTGCTCCCCCGTTGCACCGTCACACACTAGCGCTGCTTCTTGTTCTGACTGCTTCTCACTCGCAATTGAAATGTGCGCGATCGCGCGACTGACGAGAGATTTTATATCACTCACAGGTGTCCGCGAGACACTATCTTAATAAGGGAGACTCCCGGAGCGTCCCAGAGACTTGGGATGTCTGTTACAGCTTTGTCAAGGTCTACAGGAAACCCCCACACACCAACCAATACCTACTCTTTGACTCTAATCACCCTTTAAAACAGAAGGAAAAGAAAAGGAGCATACACACAAAAACTGGCACTAAGAACTTGGGCCTACTCCAATTGGCCATTCATCAATACAGGTAAATAGACCCAAAACACCAATTAAACACCCCGGCTGACGGCCGCCGGAAAGCCACCAGAATAATTTTCTGGAGCATTGACGAACTTGAGCAGTACAAGAAATGTATTGCCAGTTGCCAAAGTTACTTCAAGCACATTTCTTTTGGAGCCATGGAAGCCACTACAAAGGGAAAACAAGATAGACGACTCATCAGTGTATAAGTGTGTAAAGTAATTTTTTAAAAAAGATCTACATTTCAACAGTATGCACACTGTAGATTAGCCTACGTTGCTTGAAGTACTCAAGTATTAAAGCAACGTAGGCTAATAAGTAAAATTGCTTGTAATGTCTGTCTGACAACTGGTCAGAATGCATTTCCCTCATAAAAATTAGTAGAATTACCTCAAAATTAGTTGTATTATCTAAGTCAGAACATTGAAGACAAAATCTACTGAAACAAGCCAAATAAATTAATCTTCTGAATTCTGGAGAATCACACTAGTAAATTTTTCATTTTTCATTTTTTGCAGCGCATGATTGATTAATTACTAAAATAATATTTATTTCACTATGCACTGTATGTGTCTCTGCTGTGCTTAGGTCCTTAAGCTTTCCATGCTTGCAGGTTTGCTTCACATCCCTGTTCACTCGTGGCTGGAACCTCTACCTGTTCTGTCTTGGATGAGACGTGAGCCTGTCTCCATGGTGTCTGTCAATGAGCTGCTGAAGTGGGCTCCTCTTGTTCCCCTCAGCCAGGACTGGTATCCTGTTGGCCGTCCTCCATGACAGGTTTTGGTCTGTGTCAGACAGGAGATGATGACTCAAATTAGGGCTGGTGATACAGTACCCAAAACAGGAAGCAACTCAATGGAGATGAGGGGAGCTTGATGTCTGATAAAAATGGACTGCTGAGGACATGGTACTTACATGACAAGACGGGAAGACACATTACCCATCATCCCAGATGGCCTGACCTCCAGAGCCTTGGTCTCTGCTGCCTTCTCATAGACTGTCATTGCCTGCAATATTTAATTGGTCTTTTGTAGCCTCCCGCCATTTGAAGCAACCTAGCAACTTCTCCCTTCTCTCCTCTTCCAGTAGTTGTCTTTCTTGAGGGGTAAGATTCTCACCCCACCAGGTACGCCGATTCCTGCTCACACTGACTTTAAAGTAAAATATATTAGCAAGAACCAGTTTACATACCAATATTCCCATTACATAGTTGAACGATAACTTCTACGTTGTAGTGAGAGACGCAAACCTGTAGATGGTAGTGCAGCTCTACAGGTTTGCGTCTTTCACCACCACATATCAGTTACCGTTCAACAATGTAATGGGAATATTGGTGTGCAAACCGGTTCCTCTACGTCAATGCAAGCAAACACACACACACACACAATTTGTATTTTGTAATAGGCCTACATAATGTTCAAATGTTCAACTTAAGGATGCTGACATTTTAAGATGCATTTGACCTCCAGTCCAATAGGTGGCGGAAAATTCACATCCATGTTTGCCAGTAAAGTTCCAGAAATTACCCAAGTAGAAGACAGACACACACCACCTGCAGTCAAGCCGGTTTGTGGACTCCTGACAAGGCTCCGTCCATCCTTCCAGATAAACCAATAACAATGTCAAACCCATCACCCGTTAACAAGCCTTCGAACCCAGACAACCCTCGGGTTTTCTTTGATGTAGATATCGGTGGTGAAAGAGGTCAGGAATTCGTTCAATAAAGCGCGTAACGTGACAATACGCCTCTAGCTTGTTAATCGCTAACACTGTTTAATCGCTATGTCTGTTTAACTGTAGTCAAGCTATCAGCATTCTGTTAGAACTTTTAACTTTAACCCAGAGCAGGCAATATTTTGCATACAATATGAATATTAATCCTAGACACAATATATTTATTTTTTTCACATTGCCTCTACCTCGTCATCCAGCTAAGCTAGCGCAGTTAGCTGAGCTACCGATTGATTTTTATTCACTGAAACCACGTGTAAGGTTGTTGTACAATTCGTCCTATGATGTTGTATAGAATGAAGTTAGGTCGTTTTGTGTTGACACCTATACTAGGCGCACCACGTTGACCACAAAAACTATGTAATTATGTTATTAATTTCATTCATCTTCTTAGTCGGTAGAGTCGTATTCGAGGTCTTCGCCGATGTAGTTCCGAAGACAGCCGAGAATTTCCGTGCCCTCTGTACTGGTGAGAAGGGAATTGGAAAAAGCACAGGAAAGCCTCTGCATTTCAAAGGATGTCCGTTTCACCGGAGTGAGTACTATTGATAAAGCCACTGAAATGGTATCATCTATGTTTGTCCTAACATCAGATGTCTAACAGTGAATACTGGACCGACCATGTCGAACTTCGAAGCATCTATTGTGTATGGATAATGTAGTGCCTTCATGCATTTTTCTGCTCTCATAGAATTTACTGATTGCTTTTCCCTTAGTGGCTCAGTCATTGAACCATGGAAAATATTCTTAGAATACCAGTAACTAAACCAAGAACACTTATATACAGTCTCAAAGTTGTACTCAGACTTGGAACAGCATCATTTTTGTTGTGCTGGTGTTAATCCATAGTCTCTGATTGTCTGCCCATCTCTGTATTCTCTAATAGTCATCAAGAAGTTTATGATCCAGGGTGGAGACTTTTCCAATCAGAACGGCACCGGTGGAGAAAGCATCTATGGAGACAAGTTTGAGGATGAAAATTTCCACTACCAGGTTAGGTCACCACTCAAACAGGCAAAATCTGGGCATCTTGCATTGGAAGGAAGATTGTTGCTAGATAATGATTTTTTGTTCAGTAAGTTTGTTCAAGAAGTAATTTAAGTCACAAATATTGCATTTAGTGTTAGTGTAGTACTTGTAACAATCAGCCCTATCCAAACATTGACGTCAACACAGGATGTGATTGATCATACTTTATGTAGTTTCCTTTGAGAATATCAAAAGAACACAGCAAATACAACAGATATGACGTTCTTTTCCCATGGATTTTGATTTCAAACAACTACACACATGCATTAAATTTCTGGTTCATGCTTAGTCCACAAAAAACTTTTAATGTCCCACATTAATGCACAATGGAGGCCGTGTGTGTGTCTGCACTGCATACTCCAAGCGCAACTTCATTTGTCCAAACAAAAAGCTCCACAGTAAGCGCAAATGCGTTTGCTCCATTCAAACGCACTTCTGCACTTTTTATCTCAATCCAAACTTAGCATGTCAGCTGATGGCTTTGACTGACAGCTGACGTTTTTGACATCAAGATTTTTGACTTCAAACATAAACAGAAGAATACAGACAAAATAACCATTCACATATAGGGCTTCAGACAGACACGGATGGAACACAAACTATGGAGTACACTTAATCACAAATAATTCACATATTCGGCTGCTTGGAAAGTGACTATTAACACTTATGTGGCAGTACTACATACTTACTACTGTTTCCCAAAAGCAATAGGTGAAGCCTTTTGCAAACTTTTGCATTACCAGTTTTCAGTTTCTGGCCCAGACACCATTGATTTCATCCTTAGATGACTTCTGATTTTTTTTCCCAAATGTGTATGAAAAATGTCATTGTTAGAGAAATAGACTATTTTTGTAGTCTCCAAATTGACCTGTTATGCAGAACTATGTGTTGGTTTTGTTGGAGGCTAATGAACAGGCTTGTTGTTTTCTTATCTATGGGGTGGCCTTGGTCTGGTCTTTTCTTTCAGCATGACAAACCAGGGCTTCTCAGCATGGCTAACGCTGGCGCCAACACCAACGGCTCCCAGTTCTTTGTGACGACGGTACCCACGCCGCACCTGGATGGCAAGCATGTGGTGTTCGGCCAGGTGCTGAAGGGCATGGGCGTAGTGAAGATACTGGAGGGCATGGACACTGTGGAGGATGCACCCATCAAGGTGAGACTTGGGTACAGAAGACACCAGTGTGGTGTGTAGGCGTAAAGGTGTGTTGTTGCACACATGCAAAAGTGACTTATGCCCAGCCTTACCATGGTATGAAAATCCCAAGGAAAATGAAAGAAAGAAATGATCTGCTCTTAGGTTCTGTTGTAATTCTGGTGTGAGTGTTAAGAAACATTGTTGTGCTATTCATGTTGTGGTGTGATGAAATATAAACATCACTGTTGTTGTTTTGTGTTTTGTTGTTTGTCTTTTTGCGAGGATCTATTGTTTTGGTGTGATGGCGGTGTGCTTGTGTCTGCGTGGTTGTGCATGATTTTTAGCATGTAATTATGCTTACGTGTGTGGTTTGATGCCCATGTCTATTGATGGCGGTGCTACAATGAGGCTGATGTTGATGTCTGTCTGTAGATGAATGTCAGACATTTTGCTGGCATTGGGTGATGCTGTCTCTAATGAAATGTCTCATCTGTTTGTGCTGTTATCAGAATGTATACCGATGTCTGTGTACTGAGGTGTTAATCCATAGTCTCTGATTGTCTGCCCATCTCTGTATTCTCTAATAGTCATCAAGAAGTTTATGATCCAGGGTGGAGACTTGTTGCACCCATGCTGTTTTTATCAGAATGTATACCGATGTCTGTGTGCTGAGGTGTTAAGGGCTTAAATGCCAGTGTCCTCCCTAAGGCCGTCATAGACTTAATTGCCGTGAATTCCCTTCATGATTGGCTTATTGATGCCAGTCTTTGAGGTTTCAGGAATTGGGGTTAGGGAGGGCACTAGGATTCAGACAGTGCCTTTTCTGTGGTCTGATTTAGGAAGATGTAGTGTCTTACTGGCTGTCTGGTCTGATAGTGGTGTGTGTGTGTGTGATGAGATGAGATTCAGTCTCTGTTCTGTGTTCACTCCCCAGCCCTGTGTTATTGCTGAGTGTGGGGAGCACAAGGAGGGGGATGACTGGGGAGTTGCTCCTAGTGATGGCTCTGGAGATACTCATCCAGATTTTCCAGAAGATTCTGATGTGGACTTCAAAGATGTATGTGCTGTTTTTTTTACTTTTGGTTTGAAATTAATATATATTTTTCATCACTTAAAATGGAAAAACTAATGTTGTGTTAACAGTGGTAGCTAAGGTCCATTGTTTATTTGTTTCTAATAAGGTTGACAAAGTTCTTGCAGTGGCTGAAGATGTGAAGAACATCGGAAACAACTTCTTCAAAAACCAGAACTGGCAGTCTGCCATAAAGAAGTACTTCAAAGCTCTCAGGTAAAGCATCATCAGCATTGCCTTTCTCCCTGATCTCTTTGTATCTTGACTCCATAGCCACTACGAAAGTACATTAAAAGAGAAATCCATTGTAAATCAATCAATTGCTGTCTGCAGGAAAAAAAGAACAAGACAGTTTGATACAACATAGACCCAATCGTGCATCAGCAGCTGACACCAACCGAATGGGGCACAGAAACTCACTGTTTCATTTTCCTGTGCCCCATTCACTTAATGATAGCTGACAGTTGGCTATGCGGTCTATGTTTTATCATATTCATTTTATACTGTTTTAGGTGAATTTACCAGCCTTGTCACTATATATAGTATGATCAATCACATCCTGTGAAGACTTGAATGAAACCGCGTTTACTGTCTTATCAGTCAACACAACTCACAACCAAAATGATCATCACTGGTTTCTATTCTTTGGTTTGCAAATCCACATGGATTGGTTAAAATGTACAACGTTATTGATATATATATATATATATATATATATATATATATATATATATATTTAAATTTGGCACCTGTAGGGTGCATTCTGAAGATAAAATATCGCAGGCTTGCCTGGTATTGTTTTAACGCCTTATTCACACCGCAGTCTGTGCGTACGCGGTATTTGGTCCATTTTAGTTTAGAATGCATGTCAATAGGTTAGATCATGCACACCGCACACATGTTCCACGCTGTGCGCTTGAAATTGAAATGAGTTCTATTTTTCCACGGGTGCCACGTGCGGTATAATGTGGTCTTCGTAGACATTAAAGGAGAGCTTGGGCTTGGGTTCTCTCAGGAGACCATCTCTGGTGTGAATACAGAGACAGACGCATACACACCGTGAATGGACAACAATGGATATGAAACACGAATGTGCAATATCTATGTGAATGAAGCTTAAGACAGCACTGTCACCTCAAACAACAGAGCTATTAATTGGTTCACACTAGATTTCTCATTTAACCTCTGCTGACAGAATGCAGAATGTGGGTGTAGCGCACTAGGACGAATGTAATGCATGTAATCCATATTCTTGGAGACACAAATGTTGAGGCCTGTTTCTGCTGCAGGTACCTGGAGGGGTGTGGTGATGCCATGGAGGATGAGGGCACCCAGAAGAAGCTGAAGCCTGTGGCTTTGAGTTGCATGCTCAACACAGCAGCCTGTCAGCTCAAGCTGCAGCAGTGGCAGGATGCCATAGACAACTGTAATGAGGTAGGGAATACAACCCCAAACCTAGAGCCAAAATGGTGGACAGGTGAGGCCACTTGTCTGAAATGGTGTCCTTTTCTCATTTAGGTCAAGTGGATAAAAAAAGCCACTGGCTCCTTGCAAGTGTAGTAATGATTCGCAACCACACAGGCTAAATATATCTTCATATTACATAACCACAAGTTGACACTCATAACTTTCCACTTGTAGTATGGTATATAAGCAATGCCATGATAGGTCATGGCTGAAATGCAAAGGAAAGTCTTACAGAAACATCTCAAAGCAAGTTCAGACCACACGAGCGACCAGTTGCCAACTAGTCTCTGACACTACCAATAATCTTTAGGCTGTTCAAACTTCATGACTTGCTTTCTTGTGATTGGGAGTCTATCACACAGCCTTACGACTGATCTGCAATGTCAGGGGTGTGAAATAGGCCTATGCTGTTGAATGGCCAGACATTTGTGTCAAATGGCGAAGCACACATGTATGTCCACATCAGTGCGTGACTGAGAAACATTTAAGTTCATGTGCACTACTCTGTTGTGTAAAAGTGTGTTGGTGCCAAGAATGCAGCACTGAACGCTCAACTAAAGCACTCTGACTTAGTGCTGTATATGGTGGACCAATCAGCTTCCATTACAGGGCATGAGAATGCTGCTCACATTTGGGAAAAAATGATACCAGTCGGTATCATACTTGCTTGGGTGGTGGTAGCGTAGTGGTTAAGGAACTGACTAGTGCAAGTAGCCTGAAAAGTTGTGGGTTCGAATCCCAGCTGCCACTGTTGTGCCCCTTAGCAAGGCACTTAACCCTAAGTTGCTCTAGGGAAGACTGGCTCTGAACAATTGATAGTTGACAAATGTAAGTCGCTTTGGATAAAAGTGTCTGCTAAATGCATAAATGTTCAACTTATTTGAAAGGAAGGTCAACCAGACAGACTCAGTTGAGAGAATAGTTTGAATTAATGACGTAATAATGGAGTCTTTCTGGCAGGACTTGCACTGGCGGTTCCATTGTTTCAGTTGAATGCACCTGATGTAGCCTTGGCTTGCAGTTGTTAACAGTGCCATGGCTTATATGCTGTGTTCTCTTCAGGTTTTGGAGATGGATGAGAACAACACTAAAGCTCTGTTCAGGAGGGCACAAGCTTGGCAGGGACTCAAGGAGTTCAACAACGCCATGGTAAAACACACAATTCATTGTCAGCATGGAAAATTATTCATGCATTCTACTAACTCGGAGTCGACACAAAGCCTTTCATTTTGCAGATGCAGGGGTAATGAAAACGCTAGACAGTAATTCCAAGTGTTTTTTCTCATTTGTGTTTTCCTTTCTTTCCCCAATCATAGACTGATCTGAAAAAAGCACAGGAAATTACTCCCAACGACAAAGGTAAGTGGTCTTTCATCAGTGCCAGAGTGCAACACTGTTAGCGTTTCTTTTTCTAATTATTTTTTTTTTATCCACTGTCCCAGTAAAAAGTTCAAGTATTGTCACTGACTAGTCTTTTCCTCGACAGCCATCATCAATGAGATGCAGCGTGTCAAGCTGAGAGTGAAGGAAGAGAAGGATAAAGAGAAGAAAATGTTTGCCAAGATGTTTGCTTAAGGAGCCACTGGGAGGACTCTTAACCTGCTGCTCGTCACTCCCAACGTCTCATCCTCACAGACTTGAACTGAACCTTTTTTCATGAGTTTCTGTAACTGGTTAGCAAAATGGCAGTGGTGTGCAGTTTAAACCTGAAGACGAGCTTAGTGTTCAGTTAACCAACATATCTTGATACATGATCTTGAACAACAGATTGATTAAGCTAAGGCTGCTTCTTTGTACGGGTGCGCACACACACCTCAGAACAACTCGGACCTTAAGTGCATTTGTGTATTTATTTTTATTGAAATCTTACTTTGGTTGGAGTTGCGTGTCACTGAAATTAACAGTTTATGTTTACTTGCTTGCCAGGAGACCACTGTTGACCTTTGTAAAGAAAAAAATAATGAGAAGAATAAATACCACAAAATGTGATTGAGATTTCGTCTAGAACAGCTTTCTCTTCCTTTCTGTGTGTGCATGCCAATGTTCAGGCCCGTCATAAAATGTAGTTGAACATGTTTATTCTTCACAATTAACTGACAATCCTTGTCTATGTACAGAACAGTTCATCTGTCACTGAGAGCTGCAGTATTAATGCTAACAGGCAGTTACTAGCAGCGAAATTTTACCCTTTCCACCCCAGTTTCCCTCTGGATAAGAGGTTAGAGTTTACCTGTGTGTTTGTTTAAAAAAACAAACTGACCGTGCCTCCAAAAAAAAACACCTTTCTTTAGGCCAGTACCTCAGTATTGGCAAAATCATACAAACACAACGTTTATAAATCTTTCTTCTATTCTTCAAGCAGTGGGCATAATTCCACATTCCACATAATTTAACAAAACAAAAGTAGTTTTCTCCACATCAAAGCCTGGCTAACTGCCTTTTAAGTCCATCTGTAGGCACATGGGGGAATTGTTCAATGGCCTCATTAGGACTCCTACATCTGTAGACTATGACTGCCAATCTGTAAGAATGCGTTTCTGTGCGTGTGTACATGTGTATTAAGGCCCCTCAGATAAAAACTGGATCCCCCGCTTTGGGTTCCTGCATAGAAGAAAAATAGAATGCAGAATATGGGTGAAAAAAAATAAAATGGAACAGACGCGAGCATGCCAATCACATGCCATTGTAGGCAGGTCCACCGCCACCCTCTGGTACCACCCAGTTAATGTTCTGACTTGGGTCTTTGATGTCACAGGTCTTGCAGTGTACACAGTTCTGGGCGTTGATCTGAAGCCTCATGCCTTCGCCTGACTCCAAGGGAACATACTCATACACACCTGTGTTTGGAGAGAGGAACATTAGCCCATTACTGAAACAACACAGGAAATTCACAGTCCTTGACTATTTTGTTATTGTTAGATTAATTCTAATCTAAATTCGAATCCATAGATCAAATCCAAAAACTGTAAACTAGAACTGTGCGTCTTTGCACAGACTCTCCCTGCCTGCTCCCGCTCTCTTTCCCATCTGCAATAGATCCACCCTCTTCTGAGTGCACAAGAAGAAAAAAAAAAACGAAACAAATGTGCAAGAATTGTTGTCTCAACACAACTGGATAAACTGCTAACTAATACTTTGTTCCAAGCATTTCCTAAACAAGCTGATTCTAATTAGCAAGAATGCCAGAAGCACAATATATGCATGCAGGGTTACTGCATTAATTGCATTCGTTATTTGAATGAAAACAATGATGACGTCAATTTCCCTTTTCTCCCCAAGGGCCTCCCAATGCGTCATGTCTCATCATACCCAGCCCTTCATGAGAGCAGGCCTACCCACGTTCTCAACCAAGTGTCACTGGTCAGTTTCATGGAAAGTTAGATTCCTCCTTTGTCACACCCATGATGCCAATAACATGCTAGGTATTTGTATGATGGGAATGATTCTCTGAAATCGGAGGGATTCACTGAATGTGTGCGTACCTGCTGGGCAGAACCTTTGCTCTGGTCCATCGTAGATGCCAAGGTTGCGGGCCACCGGCACGGCGTCATCCCTGAGCGTAAGGTGAGGAGGCTGATCTCCCTCGTGATTGGTCCCGCTCAGCGCCACAGACGACAGCAGGTCAAAGCTGATCTTTCCATCTGGTTTGGGGTACTCAATGGGGGTGCACTGGTGAGCTGGCTTCAACTGCTCCGCGTCGAGACCTGTTTGTGTCCGGATGTGAGTGGGGGGAAAAAAGGTGAGTTTAATTCAGCGGTAATGCCCTCTATAACAAGTGAAGCCCTACAAACTTCAAGGATATCTAAGAAGCAGAGATTTCTTCTGAGGTTAGAGGAAGTCAGAACACATCAGGATATGTACCCAACAGGCCCCAGTATATTCCTATAATGTTCCTGACATGGCGTGCAGTAAGACAGGAACAAATTGTTTAAAAAAAATAAAACAAAAGTCCAACTCACCAAAGCATCTAACTGTAGCTCACTGGACAGGTACCATATTCCCATTAATCTGTGTTGACTTCTCTCAAAAACCCATTCATTTGTGATGACCTCCCATCCCATCCATTTCTGATGGTTTGTCTAATTTTAGTCTCTACACTGCTGCTGCCCTGGCCTCACCTGCATGTTTGAGGGTCCATGGTTCTTTCCCACGGAAGATCCAGTAGAAGATTCCGGTATACACAATCCCCCCGTAGAGGCCAAAGTAGTTGTGGAAGGAGGGGCGGATATTCCTGACAGCGTAGAGCTCCTTCCAGATCCATGATTTCTGTAGGGTCTCCTCATACTCTGGAACGTGCACACCTACAGAAAAACATGCAGATTTAAGAACAGTCCAAAAATCAGAAGATGCTTTGTCAAGTTATTTTCTTTGACCCAAGTGGGTAATAAGGCCAGGTATCGATACTGATCTCCTGATTTGATTTGATTTTACAAAGTACTGATTCAATTTGATCAAATTCAAAATCAGTTCACTTAGAGACATTAGCTTAACACACATTTTTGCGTGGTTATGAAATTAACTAGCAGACCATAAGCCTCTGTTTGATTAATCAGTGTTTACACTGTGATTTGCAGAGACCAAGCTTTTAAAATTCAAATTGGTGCCACACGACATAATTGCCTTAAGAGTGCCGGGACAACACATACACAAAGACACAAAAGATCAAAGATGTCTATCATTTTGAAAATGAAATCAATATTAAATTCAGAGGATCACATCCCACAGACCAGAGTCGTCTCCTGATGTCTGACGAGTTTCTTCCAGAGATCCTCTTAGTCCTAATTATTTTATTATTTTCTATAATTTTTTTCTAATTGGCATCACACAACTATGGCATGTGGAGACATGCCTGTGTCTCATGTTTCATTCTCATCCACTCATTAATGTCTAGATGGCAGACGTGCTATGTATGTGAGAATGTTTATGCTCATGCTTGCGCTTACACAGAGACAGAGAGAGAGAGAGAGAGAGAGAGAGAGAGAGAGAGAGAGAGAGAGAGAGAGAGAGAGAGGTTTGTGCTGGAGGAGGACACTTTCATTCCCAACTGTATTCTCTACAATGGTGTGATATTCCTTCACCTTAAACTGGGTAGTGCTCACAATGAATTGACTTTAGCAAGGGTCAAACATCTAACTAATCAATCAAATGTCTAGACCACTGGTTCCCAAACTGGGGTCCAGGGACCCCTAGGGTTCCGCGGGACATTGCCAGGAGGTCCATGAAAAAGTTTGCCACAAAGTATAAACTTGTCTTATGGGGAGAAAAATTCTAGAGATCAAAAGAGAGCCCAGTCGCATTGTGCTCATTACTCCCACCAGTATAACATTAGTGACAAATTAGCCTAAATGATACATTACATCAATCTGTCAAACCTGCTCCTGCGCTGGCAAGTTTTGTTAAATGCAATAACATGCCTATTAAAAGCTGTTGTGGTATTAGCAAAATAGGCTTTTACAATAAGAGTTCAAAAACATCTGAAAGAACAAATGGCTATAATTTTTAACCTTGAAAAAATTTCTGCACCACGAGGGGTCCCTTGCCCAATAAAGTTTAAGAAGCCCTGGTCTAGACAACACGTGTGTTTCTCTGTTTCTATTTACTACTCAGGTTGCTTCTCTGTCTATGTCTACCTTTAACTTGCCTATGTTTTGTCAGAGGTTTCAACAGAGCTTCTCTCGACCATTTAGGAGATGGTGCTTATGACAGTGGCACAAAGGACCCGGTGACAATATACCAGCATCGCCCAGGTACAGAACATGTCAAGGGACAAGTTTCTTTGTGGAAGGTAAATAATTGGTGTAATTATATTCATGCGTAATAGCATGGCATGGCTGTGAGGCTAGATTTGAGGACTTTACACAGAATGTCTGAAATTTTGGAAGATTTAGCCTAGAATTTCATCCTAATTCTGCAAAATGTATATTTTTCAGGCTATTTTTAATGGAAAAAAACAAATAATATTTTGTCTGTCTGTAATTAAAGCATTTTTAAAAAATTCAACAGAAACCAAAAGGTGCTATGCAAATATAGTCCATAACAGATGTCCCTGCAAGTCAGACAACGGCATGTGAATGTTGGGGGTGCCTCACCTGCAGTTGGGGATTCCAGGCTCTCATCTGTGATCTTGGCGAAGATGGTCTCTGCTGCCAGCATGCCGCTCTTCATGGCTGTGTGCGTGCCTTTGATCTTAGGAACGTTCATGAAGCCAGGACTGCAGCCAATCAGGAGTCCTCCAGGGAACGTCAGCTTAGGCAGGGACTACAGGAGGGGAGAGAGAGAAGGATAGAGAGAGAGAGAAAGAGAATTAGAGAGATACTGCAGGGAGTGAAGTGAGGGAAGGCAGGATGTTGGAGAGAGTTAAGGGGAGAGGAAGAGATGAAGACATCAACAACTGCCACTGTATTGTAAAGATGTCTCGAATGATTAAACTCATTATACCAAGCTTCCCACTGTCAGCAAAATTCCATGACTTTCCTTGACTAAAAAGCAGAATTGCCATGACCTCCTCTATAAATAATTGTTCAATGTACCACCTAGATACAGAGCTGAAAAAACAAGGCATTTTAAACCAATCAATCTGTAATCTCCATTTTCAGGTTCATGCATTTTCAGTGCAAAACTTTGTAAACAGGTTAACCACAACAACTCAAGCAAGGCATGAATTCCATGCAATTCCCTGACTTTATCCACAAAAATGTAAAATTCTCTGACTTTTCATGTCTGGAATTTTCCAGAAATTTCATGACCAGTGAGAACCCTTGTGTGCTTGCAGAAAAAAAGGAGAAAGAGAAAAAAATAAAAAAAACATGCATCACATGTACGTACACACACACACAAACACACACACACGTACCTCCTTCAATTGGCCCTGTACAGAGTTGTACAGAGGTGTTTCGAACTACTACACTTTATATACAACCAAGTATAAACAGAAACAATATGCTACAATAAGAGGTACAGTGAGCAACAGACAGAGACACACACCCGACACACACACACACACACACACACACACACACACACACACACACCACCTACCTGCATACCACCCTCATTGAGGGCTCTGGCTCCATAAGCAATGCGGGTTCCCCCCTCTAGTATTGGAGCTACAGATGGATGGTGCTTCCACCTCTGGAACTCTCGGAATGGGCTTAGGTATGGATTTGTGTAGTCAAGCCCCACCTACATACACATACACACACACACACACACACACACGTTATAATTTCACTGATCACACATTAAAAATATGGTTAAGGAAAAAAAAAAGTGAAAATGTGTGCGCTGTAGAGCCTGTACATGACAAACTGTATGTACAATTTATAAAACATTATAAAGCACTATAAACATTCATTTGTCTGCAACACTCCTCCCTGACTTTAAAAAAGTAAAGGTGCCTGTGATTCTCAACAACACTCCAAGAGAGACAAAAGATGTTTCCTCTGAGGTGGTAGAGCATAAAGCCTCTGTATTAACAACTGTATTAATAACTGAGTGTGTGTGTGTGTGTGTGTGTGTGTGTGTGTTATTACCAGCCCGGTAATAATGCCAGCCCCTCATATTAAACTTTGTCTCATGCAGAGGGTCTGGACATTCAGTAGTGAGAAACGATTGTTTGCTGAAGGTGTTTAAGTTGAACTAGATTGCACCAGCCCTTGACTGATAACCTGCCTTCACTGATAGCTCAGCGTTCACAATGCCTCCCTGTGTTCGCTGATTGGATGTGGTAAAAATGCTACCAGAGACGAACCAGGCTAGCACTGTAGGGAGATGACAACTGAGCCTAAGTGCACAGGAAGGTGTGGTCAGGCTTGTGTGTGTGTGTGTGTGTGTGTGTGTGTGTGTGTGTGTGTGTGTGTGTGCATGAGAGAGCGGGAGAGATGCTCACCACCAACCCCAGTGCAACCAGAGGCTCTCCCTCGTTGAGGTGGTAAAGGAAGGAGCCTCCGTAGGTGTTCCTGTTGAGAGGCCAGCCCACTGAGTGTTCCACGCGACCAGGATGCCAATTCTTCTCATCTATCGTCCACAGCTACAGCAGACAACACATCAAAAGACCTTGTTAACCTCACAGACAGCTGCACAAGGTACAGGCCGGGTTACTTATCTCACACAAAACACATCTACGTACAATATTAACTGATCCATTAAGTTGCTGCATTTATGTTTTCAAAGCATCCCTAAAACTAACTGTTTAAACCTGGGTGAATAGTCAGGAAGTCAGGGTAAACTAGGGTAAAATAAATGGGGAAAAGATATAAAAGACAGAGAGATGGTTGGCACCTCTTTGAGTCCGATGGCATAGGTTTGTGGTTGGCAGTTTTCCCGCAAATTGAAATGCTTGTACAGTTGCTTGGCGAGGTGTCCGTGGCAACCCTCACCGAAGATGGTGACCTTGGCGTGCAGCTCCATTCCTCTCTCAAACATATCCTGAAGGTCAGGGGGAAGAAAAGAAGAGAAACAAGACGGCATGACTTTTTCAAACAAGAATAATAGTCAGATTAATGTAGAATTACAAGAAAATCCATTCAGTTCCCCGCAGTTTCTTTAACTGGATATATGTGCCATGTGGACCCATAGAACTCTATCAGACTTTGTCTTCTTTAGGGGGGTCTGTCATTACAAAGGAATTAGAAAGCAAAACATAGATGGGTAACCTAGAAGCCATGAGCATGCATGAACACGCACACATCTACATAAACACATACATACATATACACACACACACACACACACACACTTCATAAGGCACTCATCTTGCGCACACACCTTTGGTGACCCGTCTTTTGCAATGCCCACATCATTTGTTGCGATTCCCTTCACACTTCCATCTTCATGATACAAAACCTGCCATTAAAATAGAGCAGGCAAACATAAGATCACTTCACCAATCAAACAGGTCCATAATCCAGTAAAAAACAAACACATTGTGAACTGAGTGAGCTTTCATGCCGGTGACCTCTAACCTCAGAAGCCGCGTATCCAGGATACAGTTCCACCCCTAGCTCCTCTGCCTGTTCCCCGAGCCATCGCACAAAATTTCCCAGACGCACAATGTAGTTGCCATGGTTATTCATCGGCAGGCCTGAGGGAAAAAGAAAACACCACTAAAACTTCAGGAAGAGGCTGCTTAGGACCATAAACAAATGGTCAGTAAAGTCCTGTTTGTGCTGTGGGCTGTAAAGACATACAGGATGTTATCTCTGACACGGGGACTCTTACTAATGGTAAGAAAGACATCCTCATGAATGCTTTGTATTAAGTTTGTGTAACATATTCTCGTAGACAAACCTGGAAGAATGGGAACAGGTATTCTGTATTTCTCTGTTAAAATGGCAAACTTGTCTTCTGTCACCGGTGTGTTCAGGGGAGCCTAAAAACACACCACATACACACACACACACACACACCACACACACACACACACACACACACACACACACACACCTCATCACCTAATGGTCAGCCATGGCCTACTGCTTAGGACTTGTAGGTTGTAAGGGTGTGTCCTTGAGCAAGGTACCTAACCCCTCACTGCTCCCCCAGTCGCTGCTATAGCAGGCAGCCAACTGCTCCGGGTTAGTGTGTACTTCACTTCACCGTGTGCTGTGTGTGTGTCACTAATTCATGACTGGGTTAAATGCAGAGACCAAAATCTTCCTTATGGGATCAAAAGAGTACAGATTATTGTTTATCATTACCTCAGGTATGAATATACTCCCACATTATGACATTTCACTGTGGGAACTAACCTCACCTAACCGAGGCAATAACAAATATTAAAGAGGTTGTCAGATCATGCTTTACATGATGTACATCTGCTACATTCACTATTAGACCAACCATGGAAATGTGCTAAAGCTGACTGTCTGTGCTGCTTAAACACTAGCTTGAGTTCATCTGTGTTTGTTTGCCATGTGAGGTCTGAATAATATTCAAGCACCCTCTCGTCAAAATATTGTTTGTTGTCATGTCGAGTGTGCCTTAAAGTGACATGAAGGTAGGTGTGTTACACTGGATAGGGCTAAACTGTTCTGGAAAGAGCTAAACTGTTGCTGGCTTGAGAGTGTGAGTGTGAGTGTATGTGCATATTTACCCCTCGCTCCTTCCAGTCGGGGAAGAGCTCATTGAGTGCGCTGGGTTCTAAACATGCTCCAGAGAGTGTGTGTGCTCCAATCTGTGAGGCTTTCTCCACCAAGCACACACGCAGTTCTTTCTCCTGCTCATTGGCCAACTGCTTCAGTCTGATGGCGGCTGACAACCCTGCGGGGCCACCTCCCACGATCACCACATCTGCCTCGTCTGCAAAACGCTCCATGTCCACACCTGCAAACAGCCGGCCAAAATCAATGTACATGTCCTAATATACTTACAGTAGCTATTAGCACTGATGATTCATTATGCATATCAAGGTCAATGACATCATGTGTGTGTTCATTATGAGGAGTGACTCAACAGAGAGAGGTTGCATACTGATAAGAATACTTTGACATCAAATAGCCTATGATTATTGACATATTGGGCTAGGTTTTAGCCAGTGCAGACAGTACCTACCCTCCCATCGCGGGTCCTTGTCCCTCGGGTAAATTGTGTAGTGTGAGGTGATTTTGGGCACAGACAGGTCCGAGCTGCACCATCGCGCTGTATACACTTGCGATAACACATGCTCACGACTCTGAAGGGTTTTCAAAGCCCGCACACACCGCCGGGCTAAAAACAAAACAAGCGGATTCCAGATTAGACTGGAAGCAGCAAGAAACTTGATTGCCAGCTTTGGCCTATTTACCTTTGCAATATGGCACAATTTAAACAAAGTATAAATTAAACATGCAGTATCACAATAGCACAATAACTTGGTTTAGCAATAGCTATTTTTGTCCCACGGCATGGTTCATGCAGTCAAGTCACCCCGACAGCCATATAACATGAATGGGCTGCATGTCGAGGCTGTGTTGGCCACAATCATAGCTAAATATCGATAGTTTTCTTCCATTCAAACTTGATCCACACAGTTGTCATAGGGACATCGGGGATCCGCACTCTACTCTAGTCCACTCGACTCTATAAAACTGACGACTCTGAGTGCTAGTCTGAATTTCATGTAAATGTAATTTAGTCTCTGGAGTCATTGAGGCGTTTCAGTAACGTAACGTTAATGATGAATGTTTGACAACTGAACTTCTTCGTAACGCCAGCTACTTGTGAAGCTTTACGTTCTTGTCAAATTAGACTACAAGACCAGAATTTAAAAGCACCGAGAAACTTTTAACACACGGCACAGAGGTTCAAATAATGTACAGTGTTATTCTGGGAGACACATCAATATTATTTAAAGTAACAATACTTAATGTAAAAGTCATTCTCATGACTGACCTATATTTCCCAGTGAACTTTACCCCACTTTCGCAGCTAGCCAGACCGTGAGCTTAGCTAAGAAGGTTGCAACGTCAATGTTATAGTAGAAACCGTAGCATGCTAACTGAAGATTAGCTACCTTCAAGTTAGTAAAGAAACATCTTTGAATATCCGTGGTGAAATGCAGAGCGCACAGTTGGCCTGGCTGACATTATGTTAATGTTTACCCCAGAGGTCGAACACCTCGCTTATTATAACGTTAGCTTGCTAACCAGCGAGACGGAAATCGCGAAAGGTTGTCATTTACATTACCTTGAAGTGAATACCTGCTGGCTGGAAACATCGAATGAATTAGCTAGTTAGTCCTCTAGCCGCCTAATAGAAGTCCTCTCTTTTTGACTCTTATGATATGTATACAGTCCAGTCTCCCGTCTGCACTGTTTGCAAGGTACTCAGAACAACAAATTTCACCCCGTAGAACCCTTACAAAACGCGTGTCGTAATCACACCAGAGTGCATAGCGTTTGCGTTGCAAACTGCGCAGGGGTAATGGTCATGTAGCTAGACTACACATGCGCAAAACCATAGATATGTATAACATAAGACTGACCACGAGCCATTCTGATGATACGCTGATGTAACAGTTGATATGTTAAAGATTAGCTGGAGTTATCAAACATACTGCATACAAACAAGGCTCTCTCAGTCTATCGAATGGCACCCCATCGGCACTTGAGAAACATCAGTTTACCCTTCTAGTTACATAGTACTGTATTCTCAAAATGACATATATGAGATCCGGAAACGATTGGAAAACGATTAATTTTGAAATACACAAGCATGACCTACAGGCAGCCCCATCCTTCAGCCCTCCCATTGAGCACAAAATAGGCCTGCATGTTGACAATTTGATAGATTGGCAATTCCACTGAAAATGGTCACGTCTATTACAGCAACAAAATGCCATGGTATTTGCATGATGCAAATGATTATGTGAAAAGTTTCATAAAAGTTTTTCTACAACCAAGATCAAACAATCAAATTTTCTGTAATCATCATTCACATAATACCATACCATGGCACTGTGTTGGCATCATGGACAGTTTTGCGTGGAATTGCCCAGATATATCACAACCATTTTTTGTTTGGAGTGACTGGATGAGGTTTTTACAGTTCTGCCTGTTCTACAGGTGACTTTTTTCCAGTGAGTGTGAAAGATTAATTAATGTGTAGACAATTTCAAGCCTTGCCTAAAAATTTGAAATTCTTTAAAAGAGGTCCTTTTGACACAGTTGGCTCAGTATTTTTGTTTACTTACACAAAACTATATCATATAGTTTCCTAATTTCAAATATTCAACATTGCATTTTGTGAATTTACACCAGTACATTTTGGTCCTATTGATAGACATACAGAACTCATGTGGCCTATATTGGAAGAAAAGTTATACAGTTAGACATGGTGAGACCTGTCAGGAATTGAGAAAATACACAAGTCCTTCTAAGAACTCATCCACCTTTACATCTTTATAGAAGGCTTGCTGGAATATACCATGACCCCCCGCCTGCTAGTGCCTCAACACTCATTATATGTACTGCATTCTTGTCCAACCTCTCGCTACATCACCATGGCCAAAAACGTCACTTCCGGGTCCAGTCTCACTGCCTTCAGCCCATTGCCACTTCTCCACCCAGTGTCATTTGTTTTCTTGTATCTTTGTATAGTTATTTTTTGTACTTCTTCTTGTACTTTCTATAATAATATTAATAATAATAATACTGTGGACTTTGTCTTAAGACGTAGGCCAATTTTCTTTTCTGGTTAAAGTAACACTATGAAGCTTTTAGTGTAGCCTAAAACTAGTGGACTGGGTGCCTGAAGCGCACAAAACCTTCCAAATATTTCCTAGAGCCTTATTGGCACTGCCAGATGCTAGTTGATGTCTCATGGAAATACAAATGTCACGCTGTGTTTTCTTTTAGATTAGAATAGATTCAGCTTCATTTTCATTACACATGTATGAATACAGTTCAATTCAATTAAATTCAATTCAGTTTTATTTATACAGCGCCTTTTAATAGTATTGTCTCATGGCGCTTCACAGAAGGAGCACCCAAGAGCAACAGGGGCAAGGAAAAACTCCCTTATGTTCAGTTAATCTAGGAAGAAACCTCGGGCAGATCCACGACTCAAGGGGCTAACCCAACTGCCAGGGGTCATGCAGAAAAATTACAAGCAGTAGTAGCCATGACCGACTATAAGTTGCCTATGGTTTTAGCTAAGGCTCATAATAGTTCATAATAGAGTATTATCCCACTTTTACATTACATGGTAGTCAGTCTATAGGTGGTTATCAGGAATTATGGCTGGACAATGTAGCAGCGGCCAGACATAGTGACAAACTCAAAGGAGTGAGATGGGTCATGGGGGTAACAGTAAGGGTCCATTTGACAGCGCCATTGTGAGGGGGGTCAATCACAAAGCCTCAGGAAGGGGTGTCAGGCCCAGCATCGGTGTCCAGGAAGGTCCTCTGTGATGGGGAGTCGATCCTGACATGGGCCTCCCGTAGTGTTGGTTGTAGTCCACTCAGGAGGGGAGGGTGAGAGGAGTCCGCCGGAATGAGGCAGGGATGACACTCAGCAAAGATAATTGTGGACAGAGGAAAATAGTGAATTAGGCCAGGCTCACACATCAGAAAGCAAATGTGTAATTTTGACATACATATATGTGTATAAATATATATATATATATATATATATAAATATTGAGAAAGAGAGCTGAAAGAGAGAGGGTTGTACGGCATGACACATGAAGGTTGTGTGGCAGCACTAGGCTATAGCAGCATAACTAAGGTATGATGCATGGCAACCCAGCACCACTGCAGGGATGGTCAGTGGCCGCCATGCCTCGCAACTGGGGGCAACGGCAGAGGCAGTCCCTCCCAAAAGGGACAAATACAGTTTGGTATCTAATCAGAAGTGCAAATAGCAGAAAGTGCAATATGTACAGTACAGTGTGTGCAGTACGTACAGTTAAGAGCAGTGTAAAAGTGGGAATAGAAATGTGCAGATTACGTACAAATAAATTATGGTGGGAATAGTTATGTGCAGATTATGTACAAATAACTTACAAAAGAGCAAAGTGCAGATGGAATATGTTAATACACAAATGTTCTATACCACTATACATAAGAAAATCTACAGATTGGATTAGATTCAACTTTATTGTCATGACACGTGTATGAATACAGAACGAAATCAGAAGTGCAAATAGCAGAGAGTGCAATACGTACAGTATGTGCAGTATGTACACTATGTACAGTTAAGCAGTTATGTACACATGAGGGCAGTGTAAAAGTGGGAATAAATATGTGCAGATTATGTGCAAACAAGTTATGGGAGCAGTTATTTACAGATAGGGCAGTGTAAAAGATTGGTATAAATTAGTATTGATTTACAAAAGAGCAATGTGCAGATAAATTAGTGTTGATTTCAGGATGCTCTGTCGCACAGCGGCAGAAGTTACCCAGGATGTCAGCAGACAGGTGGTTCTTCTTCAGTGTTCTTAAGAAGAAGAGGCGCTGGTGGGCCTTGTTGACCTTGTTGGAATTTATTTTAATGATTTTGTGTCGATCACGTACCCTTCACCCTGAACAGCACGGTGCATATCCTGGATGACTAGTGGGAACCCTTCATATGACTGTATGCCATCGAAATTAATTTGGAGATGTACCCGACTGGATTGTCTTGATCAGACGGATCTATCAAATAGTGGTGAAAAGTTAGTGTTGCTTCACATGCAGTACCTTATTTCGGACTGTAGGATTTGTTACGTCATGAGCACGCACGTCATCTCGAGCTGGCTGTCAATGCTAATGGGACCGCCCCAGAACAGAGGTCCAACCAAACTTATGGTAAGTTTACATATCATTCTTTTGTGGCAAATGTAGTCGAGAGAGCTGACACGTCGCCATGTGAAGTCTGAGGCTAAGGACAGCTAAATCACGCTATCGCTGTGACATTGTCGTCTGAAGACACTGGAGATAATGGTTGCGCGTAATTCGCAATCTCTGACTCAAAAGCCTGGTTTTGTTTTTAACGTAGGCCTACTGACATCAGTTATGTTTGCATTGTTGTGTTTCAGGTCATGTATTGGTTGCTTTTACTGATGGGAGCAGTTCCCACTTCACGTAAGTTGGCTAGTAGCCTTTTAACGGTAACCTACGCTGACTGAGGCTACATTCCTATCCCATCTCACGTCTGATTTCAAAATAGTGATGAACCAGTTTAAGACTGGTCCATAGGTGGGAAAAGCACTCTTTTAACGTTACCTAACTCCACACTCCTGGTCAAATATCACTCTGATACAAATGAAGGCTGCTGAGTAAAACTTTTACTTGAATTATAGTTGTGGAGACCGAGGCGCGGGGCAGTATCAGGGATAGGGTGGCACACGCTGTACCCAGACACACCGGAAGCCTACTTCCTAAATTTGTGAGTGCCCTAGACTGAAACTAACTAATTTATGCGGAATGTTTAAAAGTCATTAACTCTTCCAGGTATGTCCTAGATAGAAACTTGCTTAATTTTTTTAATTTACAGACCTCAGTTGACTCAGCCATCCTTTTTATGATTTTTGCACTGTGATGGCTGGTGATGGGGTATAGCCTACTTGTGGGCATTAATATCTAGGCCTAGTTGTAGATCTCTCTTACAGTTGATGGATAATTGCAATGTGTGATAAAACTGAGAAATAGCTAAAAGTATGCCAACCAGCTCCCATGAAGTACCATTTTTAAGTGGTCAGAAGTATATATATACAGGAAGCCTACTTCCTAAATTTGTGAGTGCCCTATAACTTTTGATTGGTTACTGGCTTGTTCTTTAGTGCCTTTAGTTTGCTGTCTCTCCACTCTATGAATAGCCTACACTTTATACAGTCCTGTACAGAGCCCCTAAAGGGACATGAGAAAATTATGTTTCAGGCGTGCACCTAACTCTCAGGTGCGCACCAGAAACTTTTAGATGTTTTCTTGTATGTGTTTAGGGGCTCCGTAGTCCTGGCAACAATAGGGAAAAAACAACTATACAGCACTTTTGTGCACACAAAATGCGTGCTTTATAAACATAAACTCTCACCTCTCACCTCTCCTTTTTTTTTGAAAACTCTGCTCATACTGAATGTGAATTTTAATGTTAACTTTGAAAATTTGGGGATGCACTACCTCCATGGTAGTTCCAGCTCCATGAATGTATGTTCATTGAAAATTGTTGCATTTCAAAGCCAATTTCAATTTCTGTCAAGTTCACCATGCTCATGGATGTTCATGATGATAAAGAATGGCCATTGTCATCATCCCCACTGCGACATTCAAATTGACCCACTGAAAAAATAGAAAGCACTTTAAATTTTAGTTAGGCCATGTCTACTGCATGCATCATTGCATCAAAAAATCATCAAAGTAGTGTCATGCTATATGTCTTAACGTGCAACTTTCTGAAAAGCACATTTAAGTATAGTATCGCTAATCAAATTGATGTGTTTAGTTCACCTCTAGTTGTACCCATGCAAAAAAAATCTTGATAATTAATGTTTGTCTCACCTCTTATTCTTCCATTCTCATTCACCTCTTATTCTTCTGTAGTTTATCAAGAATATCATGTAAGATGCAGTATATTTACTGTGTTTATGGTTTTATCTGTTTTGTTGTTATATAGATCTCTCTTTAGTTGAACCTGAGACTTTCCAAGTCATCGGACAAGAAGAGACGAATCTGGATGTGCCCTTAGCCATCCCTGCATCCAAAGCTTCCATCACTTTCAGAGATCTGTCAGGCACTAAGCACAATCTTTACAGGAGGGGCAGAAAGCTCTCGCAGGCGTTACACTTGTTTGAGGATCGGTTCTCACTGCAGAATCTGCCCTCGGGTTCTAGTCTTCAGATCTATAACCTGGAGCCCAGTGATGAAGGAACCTATGAGGTTCGAGATTCTACAGGTCATCTGGTTGTCAGTGTAGTGGTGGAGATCAGAGACAGTACAGGTAAGTCCCAGTTGTTAACATCTGAAGCACTGATTTTGTACTAGAGATGCACTGATGGACTTACATCCGCAACCGCATCACAAAACTCATTATCCATCCGCCATCCAGCCAGCATCCATTTTTGTCCAATTTTCAAAACTGCATCCGCCGCCATCCACTGGTTGGTTTTAGGTCTATAGGCGATGCAAGGCGCTGCTGACGCAAGGCTAGAAAGCTCTTGCCTGTTCTAGAAAGGAGACTTATCCAATGCAGCAAAGCTGCAATTCCCAGAATATCAGCAGTGAAGTCTCTCTCCAATTGGTGCACAGGGACAAAAATAAATAAATAGCCTAGAAACCTGACCCAACCTGACTAGGCTACTGTATAATTTTATAATTAAAAAAAAAATGCAATTTGGCATGCCATTTCAACATACTGCTATTTAGCCTGCCAATTAATGCCTATTTCACTTTATTTTTTGAAAAAAGAAATAAAGCCCAACTGAAATATGTCATTCACATTGTAGGCTAATTATACACGGTCGTGTCAGGGTGAGGACTAGGACGAGCCTGTTCTGAAGACGCCCATTAATTTTGACTGCAGGGGAAGAGAGCGTGTCTTTGGAATGCAGACAGTGCAATTCATTTTATACCAGCAGGCCTAACAATCATAGACGAAACAAACTATGGAGCCTCAATATTAAAGAAATGCCCACTAGCCTATTCGTTCTGAATTTCCCTGAAAGTTCACAGCACAACAGTCTTAACAACCACATAACTTGTCTGCTTGCCTTGCACATCTGATTAATAGACAAAGTTTTCTTACCTTCTTTCTTAGCTCTGGATGTATTGAGCTAGAAGTTTAGCTCTTGCATTCTGAACATCTGATACTGCCATTGTCCGAAGTCACTTCTGAGTCATTTCACTCCATAATCTGTCTATTTTTTAAATGCCTGTTCCCCAAGTGGTAGGCTACAATGACTGGCTGTTTTAAAAAAAACTAATATCTAAAGAAAAAAATCCCAGGCAGTCTCATCTACGTTTAAGCCTCTTCCAGTACTGACAGCTGGGCTCAGCTTGCAGGTTTGCTTAGTGACCTACCAAGGAAGGTGCTGCAACGAGACGCCACTTTCACCAGTGTGGTCGTCTCTGAAAACAAACAAAGCAGCATTCATAGACACAAGTAGGCCAAATGATTGTCTGATGAAAATTTGACTATTTTAAAGTACGGTTGTTTTTTTTGGATGTAGGTAACAATATTTTACAGTGTATATATATTTTTAATTTGATTTGTTCAACCACCACCAGCCCGAATTCAATTAAAATATTATTTTTCGTCACGTCATGTGCCCGATCTGTGGTAGTCTTTACTCTTATTTCTGTGTCAACAGAATACTTGATTTTGCTAACAAACAAGTGGCTACCCAAGAAGCAAATCTCCTCATACTGAGGTTTTTTTCCCCACAACAAATATTAAATATTGAATGTGGAAAAATAAAATGGCTGGCAAGTTGATCATTTTCTGTTGTGGCTGGCTCTTTCAGAATGCTCTGAGCAGATGGATGTATACTATGGACACAAGCTGGAGATCTTTCTTCAGAGACGGGCAGAGGTGCTGGAGTTCTCTCCATCTTTTGAGTCATATGATAGACAGGTTGTGTGGAGAAGACGGCAGCCCAGCAGTTCTGTTTGGTCTGTAATCGCCACCTCGAACCATGAGGGGATTTACTCCGCACGCACACACAGTGGCTTGGAGCTACAGAGGATTTGCGTAACTGCGATCGGTACACTACACAAGCAAATATTTAGAAACAATCTTGAGAGGAAGAGAGATGTAGAAATCAGGATAATAGTTTCTGAACCTTAACCAGACCATGATTAAAGAAGTATTATATTTATTGTTGTTAAATTTTATGTCTTTTGTATGTATGTATGTATGTTGGATGAATCTTTTTTTATCTTCCTTCAGCTAAACCCAACACTTTCCTAGCCATAGTAGAAGAGGAGAATACTCTAGTCTTGCCCATCCTCATCCCTGCACCCAAAGTTTCCATCAAACATGATTACATGACATTATGACTGCTCTATGATATATCAACAGTGAATAGCAGCACTGGCATTGTTTTTTCTCTCTTCATTCCATCTCTTAATTCCTCCTCTGTGTTTTTTTTTTCTCTTTTTTTGCAGAAGACCCTCGAGCCCATAAGTATGCATATATAACTATTGCTGTCATGGTCATCGTCTTTGTTTTGTTATGCTGGTGTGTGTGCAAGTGCTGCTGCCAGAAGAGCCGCTCTTCCAGAGCGTCGGACACCCTCAACCAAAGCCCAGGCCTATACAGTGTGCGTAGGGCAACCAGAATGCTACTGGCTTTGCTTATGCTACAGTACTAATGCTAGTGTTTTTATTTATTCACTCCATTCATATGGGAGAAAGAAAACTTGTACGCATATTGCACATGCACTGACGCATGTGATTTTGTCTTCATTTTGTGCATGACCACATGGGATGCACATGCTGATATTAGGCCTCATTCACGCAGCAGTCAGTGCGTTTGTGGTGCGTTAGCAGTTGTGCGATTCCGATGCATGTACTGGTATGCTTTTGTATTCACACCAGAAATGGTGTCCTGTGCGAGCCAGCTGCCGCAAGCTCTTGTTTAAAGTCTATGGAGACTGCATCTAACCATATGCTGCGGGCATAAAAATAGAGCTTCTTTCTATTTTCTAGTGGATCATGTGGGCGTGTCTAATCATGCACTGCTTGCAGTGTGAATGAGCCTATATGGAGCTTTTCCGTTCTAACCGTAACATTTTAAATTGAGAAGTGGTATACTATACAGTATATACTGTAAGTTTAAGCAACGTCCAAAAACTGTTACGTTCTAGTTGGCATACAGGTATGTTGTTATATAGATACTGTCATTCACTTGAATTGACTGGTACGTTAGCTTGCTAACTTGGTTCATGGACACTCTAAATTGTTTGGTTAGTTGGGATGTAAGTTAGTTTACTTTGCCTCGTGGTAATTTAAGATGACTAATGAGCATCAATAATAAGCCTACACTTTCATTTGTAGACAAAGTATAGTAGCCTGTTTGAGCTACCCCACGTGTAGGTTGAGGTTTGTCTCTGGGCCGCACGTGGCCCACGGGCCGGCAATTGAATACGCCCGCCTTAGACTGTAGCGCGCCTCATGTGGACTCAATAGAGCCATTCTCATCAGGCAGTGAAGGAGTCACTGGTAGGGTTTTTACACTCACTTTTAGGGTTTTTACACTGTAAGAGCTGTATACATAGGGCTGCTTTATAAGTGTATGAGTATTTGAGAACATAAGTAGTGTTACCTTATGAATGATTAAGTAATGGTCATCTCCCCTGAATTCTACACACTTCTTTAGGCACCTGAGGAAGAAAACTGGTATCGTCACCCTGTGGCAAGGAATTCACTGATTGATGGCTTCTCACAGATACCTTCCGTAAGCTTTTTTTCTGTTTGTTTACCTTTTTTTTTCTTATCTGAAGGCTTGTTCACATGTATTTAGATATTTTTATAAGTGGATATATTTTTTGTTTTTCAGTCTGGGCCTTTCATTTACTTATAAACAGAGTTAGCCACCTCAAACGGATATTTTTTAAAAAGCCCACCAAAGTGGAGATTTTTCAAAATGTTGGATTCTGTGTAGACTTGTAAACACAATTAAAAATACGTAATGGAATATATATATATTTTTAAAAATATCTAGATACATGTGAACAAGCCCTGAGTTTAGATTCTTTATGTTAATTGTTTTCATACCCTAGTCTCTCTGCCTTTGGTCTTTTTATGATAACTACATATAACCAAAGATAGATGAATTGTAATTGAACTGTAAAAGATAATATGAAACCTTTTGTTTTCATCTCTTCCATTTGACGTTAACTATTTACTCTTGCATGGAATTTAATCAAGCATTTAAACAGCATGAAAGAATCCCAAAAGAATTTTGCACTGAATTTGAATGGTTTTCTGGTTTGGCTCTCACTATCTTCCTGCCAGTTCAATTTAAATCAATATAATTCAATCTGGCCTTGTCTGGCCTTGCATGACTAAAATGCTTGTTTGGCAAGGCAACATTATAATTAACTTAACTGTGATCTTCCTGTAATTTTAGTCTGATGTGATCTGACAAAAGTGGCCCGACACACACATTGCTGTATTGTCTGTACTAACTGTCTTTTGCTGAGCGGTGGAACATGTTGGATGGATAGTTTACATCACTCTGAGATCTGAATGGAGATGTCTCATGGAAACATTTTAAAATTTTGCTCAAAGCTTCATGCTCAAAGTCTGTTGTGAAAAAAACTTTCTTTGATAGAAGAATCAATGAATAGACTGGTCGTCTGTAAATAAAACAATTTCAGACTGGCTCTGAATAGTTCTGCTCACTGAAATAGAATATTGGACTGACATGCACCTGTGAACTACTACAACTTGTTTGTTGCCCTTGGGACTTTAAACCATAAAATTACACTGACAGCACTGCATCCATCTTGAGATCTTACAGTCCCATACTTTGTATTAAATGTTTGTTTGGATTAAATTGTGTTATTGAAGCACTGCCTTTCCAGCCAGGATAGCACTCCCTAGTGCTTCCGATCAATATCACATTTTCACCAAAGCACAGTCAGGGAGCTCTCGTTTTAGCTTAGGATTCCGCCGACAAGTTTTTGACTGGGCAATCAGTGAACAGAGGGTCTGGCATGCCCAATAGTTTTAACCCTCCTGTTGTGTTCTGGTCAAATCTAACCTAAATATTTTTTAATAAATAATTATTAATTAATCATCACAGTTTGGGTGTTTTATTCAACTTATTAATTACATAGGCTTCATTCAGTGAAGCCTACAGGCCATAATTAGTTAACTAAAGTTTTAAATTTGTTATATACAAGAGAGCATGTTGATACAGAGGTCTATCAGAAAATTTGAATGATAATTATTGATAATATGTCTTTTATCTCAAGTTAAAAATACTCAGTTTTTTTGACCGGAGCACCAAAGTTGTTACTATGAAATGAACACAACAGGAGGGTTAATGGTCGCTGAGAGTATCTGCCCTCGAGGAAGGAAACGCACGCCAATTGAGGCATTCCAGACGCTTTGCACAAAATGAAACAATGTGATTGTTTGGTGCCGCAGGCCACTGCCTTTCATCACTGACCTGTCCTTTCATAGCTTAAGCAGTGTGTGTGTGTGGTGGTGGGGGCGGGGGGATTGGGCACTCAGAGGGACTCGATTACTGTAAATTATGCAGGTGTCTTCACAGGGACTCAATAGTCAGTGTAAAGGGCCCTTACACACTGCTTTTGACACTTTTTATCATTTGCATCATGTGAAACTGAAACTGACTGAAAAGCATTAGATGAGCAATGCATGTTACTGGGTGGTGCCAAACAAAAATAAAACTGAACTGTAATCAAGGAGGCAGTGACAGAGTTTGATTCTTGTGTGCAAGGTTGGATTGACAACAATGGAATCCAACCTAATAGAATGTCAGAGGTGATGTGCACTGCACTATGTCCAATGTCGGTGTGTGGAGGCCTTAACAGACTCGGGTGATAAACTAGGGCGGTAGCACAATATGAAAACTAACCTGATCTAATCTGGGCCAGTGCCTGACCTCCTGTCCTTTCATTCTTTCTCCAGGTTCCTGACTCCCAGGCGGAGGGCACTTCAGTGTACCCTTTGCCCCCCAACCTTTCACCCCAGTCAGATGCAGGACCTTGTTTCCAGCCCACAAGGAGGAATGGAGACTCGCTTGATTTCCTGTTCACAAGCCCGCTTACTACGGATAGGCTCCCTGACTCTGTTTACACCTCCGAAAAGCTAAATTTCCACTAGAACATGGCAGTGACAACCCCCAAGGCAACCCTATAGGGAACTCCTTCAAGTGCCTCCGACATTCGACTAAAGAATGGAAAGGCTGACTTTACCCTGCTGCTGCATTCGCCGGGTATCAGCCATATCATACACAGGGAACAGAACGTATTTTTGCATTACAGAAAGGACATATTTATATACAGTATTAAATACACGTTTTATGTACACAATCCCAAAAGACAAAATGATCCTTGTGCAGCTAACTTTTTGTGTTTTATTAGGTCAAATTATTTTGTATGTACTGTGTCTTATTCATAGATATTTCATAGTACAGTAAAAAAGAATCTCAGGTTAGTATGCTCATGGACTATTTGAGATGTATTTATTAACTTGTGTACTGTGGTTCACACTGAATTATGTTTGTAATGCACATATGGGGAATGTGTAGAGCTGTGTAGAACTGCAGAGCCCCACACAACCTGGTTCATATTAAAGGCATATTGAGGAGCATTTCAACTCCGAGGTCTGTGGACAAAGAAATATTTGAAATATTTGGAAATATATGAAAAGGAAACATTTCGTACAAAAAATTCATTGTAAACCAGCAGCTAATGCTTACTGATTGGGGCAGGGAAACTTTCATTTCCTAGCCATGTTCAGTTAGTGTTAGCTGCTGAGGTTCTATGTGGTACCAAACTTTCTCATTCTTTTTTCTACCGCAACTACTGGGTTGAAATGCTCTAGAATATTCCTTTAAGGAATTGTTTTAACTTTTGTGTTGATGTCACTTCAGAGACAATGTTAATGTTAAATCTTTCATGTAACCTGTGATTAATCACAGTGCTTATGCCAGAAAAAAATACATAAAATGTCATGGTTAACATGTAACATAAAGAGTGGTGGTTGACAACAAATACTGTAATAAGGGTAGATTCCCCACCCATCGCTCCTCAGACCCACTACTAACACTAGTCAGTAGTGAATGCCACCACATACTGGCCCTTCTTAGCAGTTGGTGGGTGCTACAACCCCTGTCCTGTAAGATCATCTGTTACTGGTAGTTAGCCATTAATCTGATTAAACCATCCAGTTAACCACGCATAGTGACGGCAGTAGGCCTATTTCTGTCAGGTAAGGTAGTCAATTGAAGTCAAATGGTTATTGTAATGATACATTGTTACTGATAGGATGGTAAAACTCTAGAGGAGGAGAGGACTACATACAAGAGACACAGGTCAGGTGACGGTGTTGACATCTCTTACTTTTTCAACAATCTTTGCCATGTCATGGGGCTTCTCCCTTTTCATTTACTGTTTTTTTGGGTTTTTTTTTCTTTCTTTCTTTTTCTGTTGACATATTTGGCACACTCATTTGATTGATATGATCTTACAGTTGACTGTGAAAGGACATGTTCTCTGCAAGTTTTTTATCATGTGGCATTTCAGGCTGTCATCATCCAGACTGACAGGCATGATACATCTCACACAAAAATACCTCTACAAACTGAGAGCAAGGAGTGTGAAATGGCATCAAACAGGGGTTTTTTTTTTTTTTTGACAGGGTGACCCAAAACATTCTAGAAAACAACCATCTCCCTCTGGACCTCTGAAGGGAGTTTAGAATTCAAACCACAAGTAAGAATCTGACAATATGCTTCTTTATCCTCCCTTACTGTAGAGCACCAGTGAATATATTGTTCTGTCATTGTGTCTGTCCTGTCAATCTGTCTGCTCCAAGTCATCATTAGCAAATCAAGTTCTTTTACATTTCAGCCTTACTGATGAAGTGATGGCTGAGTATCCTTTAATGAAATGGACAAAGAACTCAGCCCTGAGCTACAGGGCACATGGGGTAGTTTTGTCAAGCATCATTGTTTCTACTGGACAGGAAAAATTGTTCTTGATAAGAACATTAGCATTCATTATAGAAAAAATGTAAATTCAAATCCAAACCTCTGTGAAAGACTTACAAGCGTGGTCATCCCTTGTCCACCAGATGGCACAAACGCTCCATCTTTGTTGATGTGTGCGTGATACTTGTATATTCATGTTAATGCTAATTTAATCTAATTGCACTTATTAAATTATATTGTAACTGAGGAAAGCTGATGACTGACTAATTATGATTCATATTTATGTTATGATAGAATATCAATTATGGGTAGTGAGTCATCAGATCAGCACAGTGAAGTGTGTGTGATATTCTGTGTATATAAAGTACACTGTGTGTGTGTGTGTGTGTTTGGGGGTGTGGTGGGGGCTTAGCCCCACCCCCATCTTCCTGTCACTCGACTGACAGGAAAAAATTCCTCTTAAGACGCTCTCAACTCAGTGGTGATATACATGCTCTTTTCATCAGTCTGAGAGGGTTAGAGAATGGGACATTTCTGTCTGTTTGATTTGTACATACAGGAGACATTCCCACACCTACAATTACCACACAGAATTTTACAGACTTTGGTGTTACATTTTTGACTGTGCAAAGTGAGTCCATTCCATCTCTCTCTCACCCTTGCACACTCTGAAAGGAATGAAGCACTCTCTGGTTTGTCTACCACAGACAATTATTTCCTCATCATTCATCTTAAATGATCTGTGTGTGTGTGTGTGTGTGTGTGTGTGTGTGTGTGTGTGCACCTTCCTGCTTCTCTCATGTGTTTGTGTCTGATTCTTGCCTTCATTTCGATGTCAGGCTTTGCCTATATATTTTGATATATATTTACAATTGCTCTGCCCTCTATGTTAACCAGAGCAGAATGCTGAGGTGTTGTCTGACCTATTTGATGTGCTTGGTGTGTGTGTGTCTGTCCCTGTGCATACTTTGAATCTATTGATCTTCAGGTTGATTTCACAATAGATGAGAACACATACACACACACAACACATACACACACACACACACACATTCAGTCGCACAGTAAAAATCGACATTGTAGTTCTTTTGCCTTAACCTGGTCTGGCGTAAATGAGAGCAGCAGAGAGAACTCTCAAGGCTTTGGCATAAACCACACACACACTTTCTGTCACACAACGCAACACAATGTAACTGTATGTCCACAGGGAACTGTCTTCCAAAGACCAGCTGATCATCATGCTGGCCTGCTTCACAGCTAATTGCATGAACCCTCCTCCACTGTATACTTCACACGCCGAACACATGGCAAAGCTTCGCATAAAACAGTGAGGATGCCAGTACCTCTCATCAATTATTCAATCCAATGTAAACATTAAATACACCATTCCTTTACATCAGACACATTCCAGCACACTGTTTACCAGAATTACTGGGGCACCAATATCATGCCAGTGGACAAAACATCCTCCCCACCCTCTCTCTCTTTCTCTCTCTCTCTTTCTGTCTCTGTCTCTCTTCTTTCTCAGTTCTATTTAATTCAATAAAGCTTTGTAGGCATGTCACAATAAAGTATTTCTTGTTATATGCCTAATGACATACATATGCATATATGGAATAGCAGATATGTAAAACAACAAGGCAGACTACCATGGAGCTTAGGTAACACACACTCTCTCACACTCAGACACACACACACACACAAATACGCACACTCTTGTGATACTTGCAGTATGAGGAATCATAATAATGCACATTCAAAATCAGTCAGAAAGAGCATAAAGAGATAAGCTGTGTTTCATGAGGTATTTGTGCACCAGTAACCAGTGGCTGGTTCTAAACTCAAGCCTCCACATGTAATTATGAGCATCTCCTCTTGATCAAAACATAGGCTGTGTAAGATAAAGAGGGTGGGTGACATGTCCCTCTGGACTTTAAAGAAATCTACTGTGTAAGCCCTGAGCTGCCATGAGCGTGGGAGAAAAGGGCAGCATGCATTTACAGACTGAGAGCAGAGGAAGAGCCTAGCTGGCCACAGAGGAAAAGTGACAGTTGTTTCAAAGATGTCAGGGACAGAATGCATCGGAGGTGTGTTGCTATGCAACTGCGATTCCAGTATAATTTCACAGCCATGGACTGTGTATGTGTGTGTGAGTGTGTATGTGTGTGTGTGTGTGTGTGTGTGTGTGTGTGTGTGTGTGTGTGTGTGTGTGTGTGTGTGAGCGTGTGTGAGAGAGAGAGAGAAAGAAAAAGAGAGATTGTCAGACAATGCAAAGGCTTATGTAACTTAAACACAACAAAACATCAATTTCAACATCCTGTTTCTATTGAAAATGTCATCCACTGAGAAAGAGAGAAATTATTTTCATTATTCTGCCCCTTCTGGTTGCCGGGTGATTTCTGAGATGTATGGTGATTATAACACTTAATCGCGTGGGAGCTGAGATGTATGACAAGTCTGTTCCTGTGGTTTTAAATAGGCCTACACTCCACTCTACCCCACTGGAGCCGGGGAAATACAAAGGTAAGGCAGCACAAACCATGGGATATTAAAGATACACCTTCACACAAATAATGTGAAAGGAGGAGTCATTAACATATTGCATTATATTTCTCAAACTGAAGCCTTTCCAGAAATCTATGAGTCACGGATTGAAATCAAGGCCATTCATATAAAGTCATTAGATTATGTGAACAGGCTCCCATGTAACTGATTGTAATGATGGTGGTTGTGATGACTATTATGAAGATGATGAACACAAATATGTTGTAGAATCTACCCTTCCAAGTAGTATAACAAGTACAAAGACATGCTGGTGATGTATTGCTTGCAGTTATGATAAGAACCTCTGGGTGTCAGCATTTGTCAAAACATTACATTGCTGAGCTCTAGTTTGCGCTTCTGCATTGCCATCTCCGAGTGTCTCTTGGTGTGACAGCAAAGCATGCCTGGCTCAGAGAGTAGTACACAGGGTAACACGGCAGATACGCTCGAGGGGGTGGGGGGTCCAGTTACCTTCAGACACAGAGCTCATAAACAATATGGATGCAGAAAGATGAGGAGAAGGAGCACAAACCTCTCTACCTCTCTCTCTGAGAGAGAAATTATGCTCAGTGGGTGATGGAGAGATTGTGTCTAGACTGTGTCTGGAAGGAAAGGGGAATGTATCTCTCTCTCTGTCTCTGTGTGTGTGTGTGTGAGAGAGAGAGAGAGAGAGAGAGAGAGATTGTATTTAGTGGTGTGACAAACACACTGAGAAGTGTATATGGAATGTGAGTGAGTTATGGAAGACGCAGAAAACTAGACAGAGAGAGAGAGAGTGTGTGTGTGTGTGAGAGAGAGAGAGAGAAAGAGAGAGAGGAAGAGAGATTACAAGAAAGTACTGGAGAATGTTAGAAATATGAATCCGGCGAATCAATTTTACGGACGAGGAATGATCTCATGCTCTTCCATCTATCTGATTTTTAATCAAGCAGGCGTATGATCACTACCACACTGTGTTATGAATAACCATTTGCTGACACATCAACACCACACACACACTACACTCATAAACACACACACACACATGCACACACACATACACTAATGAGTTGTTATCATCTAAGGAAAATTCTGTAGCATCTGTCAATCTTGCTCCAAGTACGGAGAAGAAAGACCAGTTGTTGTGTCTCCCTTCAGTAACCTTCTTAGCAAGGCCGACTCTTCTGATGAGTAAGCAGATAAGTGCAGATGGGGGTGGATGATTGGTGGGAGAAGCAACATGGGACACACCCACTCACATGAGAGAGTAACCCACTTAGTGATGATCGAGGAGTATGTTCATGATTAAGAAATAATTACACACACACACAGATACAGATACACAGACACACACACACCCCCTTCTTTCTCTTTCTCTCTGACTGGTCATTAATTCCCCTGCCTCTCTCTCTCTCTCATGCGTAGATTCCCACAGTTCAATCTGTTTGATCTGAAAGCCCTGATTTCTATGAGTCTCAGAGCACAGTCTTGCCCCTGGCTACACATGACTTCCATCATTTACTACTGATTGAACCAGAGAGAGAGAGAGAGAGAGAGAGAAATGCTGGGGATACAGAGCGAGAAAATGGAAGGAGGGATAGTTAAATCATGAGAGATAAACAAAGCCTATGTGTGTGCAGGAGTGAGATGGAAAGATAAAAAAGATAGATGAAAAACAGACATGGAGGATAATTGTATGAGGGCAAGCTATAGAAAAAGACTGAGAGATTAACCAGAGAGCATAAGTGTGAGAATAAGAGGGAAGGATAGAAAGATTGCAAAACAGAAAGAAATAACAGAAACTGTGTGAGGGAGTGGGGTTTATGAGACAGAGACTGTGAGAGAACGAGGGAAAGCGGGAGAGAAGAAGAAAAAGATTGAATGAGATGGCCAGACAGAATTATATAGAAAGAAACAGTATCCAAAAGAGAGAAAGAGAGGAGAAGAGCCACTCCGAGTCTGTGCATCAAGACATTTAAATCAGGCCTCTTTGTTCCATAGGAAAGACAGCAGAGAGCTCCTGTCCTCCGCCATGAGAAACATTAAATTGCCCTGAGCTTCCCCAGACTGCTGTGCAGCTGATTAATGTTCGTGATACTTGGGGAGGTTTAACCATGTTAAACCTTGCAGAAACAACCTTAGAACTAAAGACATGAACAGATCGTTAAATAACCATTTTTGTTTTCTCTCTTCCTCTTCTCTCCTCTTCATCATTGTTTTTAAAACTTCTTCTGTCCTTCTCTCTCTTAACTCTTATTCTCTCCTTTCCTCTTCCTTCTCTCCTCTCTCCTCTATTCTCCTCCTCTCTATTGTCTCTTCTCTCTCTCTTCTTCTTCTCCCTCTCTATCATCTCTATTTTACTCTCCTTCTTTCTCTTATTTTCTCTCCTTACCTTCTCCACTCTCCTCTCCATCTCTCTCCACTGATTCCACCGAGAGTGAGGGAACCTCAGGCGAGGCAGTCTAATGTGGTGTGAAACCAGATATGTGGGGTTAATTTGCCACTTGTGTCTGTGTGTGTGTTTGGGGGGGGGGGGGGGGGGGGACACCAGGTGGAAATGGCCCAAATAAAACTCACATCCAGCCGTCTGCTGAGCCAGGTGTACTGGCACCACTCCTCACAGTGACAGCACAGGCAGATGGGCACACACACCACACACACACACACACACACACCACCTCTTCTTCACCTATCTGTTGCCATGGAAATCCCTTCCTCCTCCTCAGCATTGCTTCTTTTTTTCTCCACTGACAGACAGACGTCCACTGTAGTATTCGTCTGGCACCACTTTGGCTCAGAACTGGCCCAAGTCCATCATGCTTTGAGAACACTTCAAATTTGTTGGCTTGGAGTTACTCACTGAATGTCAGCTGGCATGGAATCCTCACTCTTCCATCACATCCATCACATCCATCACAATCCTCCTTCTCACCACGTCAACTGTCTGTTGGCATGGTAACAGTTGCCTACAGCCAACCAGGCGAACAGCAACTCTCACACTCATTAACTGTGCGCAAACATAAGATTGTTTTTTTTTTTTACCAGGATATTATCTGATTGGAATTCATATGTGCTCCTCTGCAGGATAAAAGAACATTATGAAAAATGTGGAGCCTTGTTGTTTAAGGTCACAGAGCCCTGTTGGTAGGGAAAAGAGCGAGAGGATTTGGCACAACGTAAACCTAATGGCAAGCTAGCGCTAAATGAATGGGATCCATGAACTTTCAGTTTTCTTTTGCCTGACAAGCTGCTTACAGTAAGACAAGACTGGTCATAATGGTGCTCTTTTGGCACTTTCAAAGAACTACACAGTTGTCAAACAAAACTACAGAAACCCCCTGACCCTTAGGTAGCCTTTCAAACTCTCCACAGGCATTTTGTTTTAGACAGCAGGACAGTGTTGTACAAGTCATGGAGCCATTTGCAATTATGTTTGGCCTGGCTGCCTCTGGGCTGGTATGTGATTACTGTTGTTGGATGGTATGCCGGAGTGTGTGACTGTGTGTGTGCCTAAACTGTGTAAATGCCTGAGTGTGTGTGTGTGTGTGTGTGTGCCTGAGCGTTGAGTAGGGGCTGCTCGGTTTCCTGCCTTACCTTAGCAGCTGCTGAGGGCCCAACACTTGTTGAAGCCTTTCCTCTTATTAACCTCCTCTTCATACACGCGACCTCACTCCGAGGCCCACAGGCCAATCTCTGCAGATTAACTCTGCATAGGAAAACGCTTTCTCTGATGAGTCATGCAGATCAGTGTGTGTGTGTGTGTGTGTGTGTGTGTGTGTGTGTGCGTGTGTGACAGAGAGAGTGTGTGTTCGTTAACACATATGTAGGCCTATATGTACATACTGTAAGTGTATGTGTGTGTGTGTGTAGTCTTGTGTGTGTGCACGCATGAGTGTGTCTGTGAGCACATGTGTATGTGTGTCAGGCTTATCCTAGGCCTTCATGCCTGATTTCCTACTTAATTAACGATCGTTGATCGGTATGAGGTCAGTCTCTGGTCAGAGGTGTGTGTGTGGTGGGATCACTGGTAAGACCCTCGCTCAGAAACCAGCACCTGCCCTTAGCCACAGGATCAACTTCTAGTACACACATAGTTAACCTTTACACGCACACACACACACACACACACACCCACGCAGGCACACGCACGCACACACACATACATGTCTCTGGCTCACTCCCACTTCAAGCAATTAGCTGATCAGAGACTGCATTTGCAGTACAGCAAAGGCTGGTGGGTTATTAGGCCCTCGGCTTCATGAAAGGGATTAAACCAGAGAGCAGGTCATTCACAGGGAAATACCAGAGCTGTACTGCCCGAGGCCCAGAGTCAGGCCATCTAGTACCCACACTCACTACACACAGCCTGGGCATCGAGTGTTCAGTTCAGTATAGGCCTATGTTATATTAGGCCTTTGATCCGCTCAAAGAACTTGGCTTTGTGAAAATTGTTTTAATGATAAGACTCATACAATGAAACCGTACTGTTCTTCAGTTGAACATTATGAGGTTAGAGCTTAAGCCCTATGGCTGTGATTATTCTCATTAAGTCCAAGCTAAATGAGTAGCATAGCTAAAAAAATTGAACTGAGAGGAAGCTCACACTGACACTGACAACTCCTTCAAGCAGTAGAGATGAGATTATGGATCACCACGGACTTGTTTCTTCTTCGACTGCTGGAGTAGGACTTATACAAAAGGAAATTCCACTGTTCTGCTGTTGAGGTGGTTTAAGGGGTTGCCATGTTTTCCCACTGAGCAGGTTGCAAGTAGAAAATTGAGAGGCCTCTCTCAGGAGAGAACAGGATCACTATCCGAGTGCAAATGCAACCAATTGTCAGCTGGAATATAAAGACTTTTCTTTTCTATCCTTCGCCTGACAAAAGGCAGCACTTCTCTGTACATAAGAGAGAGAAAACACACAAGTAGTCTTTCACACACCAACAACCCCCCCGCCCCCAACACACATACACACACACACAGACACACACACCCCACCCCCTCAAATCCATCTTATTTCTCCAGGCAGACATTTCATTGGTGGAATGTATTCCAAGATGGTTATGTATCACATCTAATGTGACAATATAGCTCTGCATAAACGTCTCCTTTCTCTGAAGTATAACTCAAAATAGAGCCAAGAAGATTGTCTCTCAGCAACAGCTGCCGTGGTAACCAAACTCTTTTCTTCTTTGATTGGTGGAGTGATTGATCTCCTCAACTGATGCTGGCCTCTCCTAATACCCACCAATTTCCTTCTAATTTGAAGAGAGGGAATAGCAGACTCTGAATATGGCTCTGATCGTGTATCAATGCTGTGGTGACTCTGCACACCTTATCATCATTTTAAACCTTTTCAGGGTTTGTTTTGGCAGGTGTCGTAGATGGTCATAATGGCACATTAATAAATAAACAACTACATGAATAAATAATTGCATGAATACATACATACATAAATGTTAGATGGAAAAAGTCTGATTGATTCTTTGTATCTATTTTAACCATCTCTCTAATTATTTATGCCTCTATCTTTACCTAAATTGTTATTTTTTTTTGCTTCGTAAATTTTAGTCAGGTACTTCTTGGTTTTAATATTGTCTTTTTGTATTGTAGCTTATTTTGCATTGGATAAAAGAGTCTGCCAAGAACCTTTGAACATAAACATAAACATTGATGAAAAAACTCCAATCAGTCTGAACTGTAGTCAGAACCCTAAAAGTGACCAAGGACTACTTATTTGATGCAAAAATCTTCTGGTGAAGAAACTTTTACTTCAATTATTACTACATTACATTATGTTTATTTTTATACATTATGCATTAGTAGTTTCTGATCTTGTACAGAAATCTTACCCAGGCTTCCCTGCAGCGATTCATCAGATGCCCTCCACCCTGCACACCTGCGCACGCACACACTCACACACACACACACACACACACACACACACACACACACACACACATTGACTTGGCTTGGAGCCCAGTCAGAGGTGCAGTCAATGTGCATGGGCAACACATCCCCCTTTGACCTCATTTCCTGATGCCGCGACCTTTGGCAGTAATTAGGAACTGCTGAAAAAAGGCCAGCCGGCTGCCTAGCCACAAGGCCATCTCTTCTCATCTCATCTCTGTGGCGGCTGGACGGAGCAGCTGCCATCCGGCCCGCCAGCCCAGACTTCATTAACTTCCCCCAGTCATCAAATGGCTTCTGGACATGCATACCTGTGCAGACTGGTGCCAAGCCTCTACTGCTGTTAACTTCCCTCAGAGGAGAGTTCATTAATCAAGGCAGTTTTATATGCTCTATCCGTCCAACAGGGCCAGTCCGGCTGTATTACTGTTCTTGGCAGTGCTGCTGTCCGCACTTTGAAGTCAAAGCTTGTGACATTAAACATCATGCTCTTCCTTGTAAATCTACAATCCCATTTAGATTCATGATACTAATTTATTACTCATCAGATAGTTACAAAGCCATAAGCTAAACTGCTTCAACTTTCAAAACATTGCCAGGCCAGTGCCGTGTCCATGACGACTACTTTTGACCATCTTAATGATGACTATCACTTTTACCTATTATGTCTCTTATGAATTATTCTCGATAGGCACCATTCACTAGCCTAGAAATCTAAACGCACCCTTGTGGTAGCAAATAGTTTTGCTCAGCGGGTACATCTAGCCACGCACCTTAGTAAGTCTACCATTGGTCTTTCACAGGATTGGTAAGACCAATCACAACAATCTATCTTTGCAGAGAGTCGTTCGGTGGGCTTAGCACAGGGGCTCTGACAGGGCTATGACGGTGCAAATCAAGCGGGAAGAGTTTGACTTGTGCTTTTCTTTGAAAGTAGAGCAGAAAAAGGTACTCAAGTCATTCGTTTCAAACAAGGATGTATTTCCTGTTTTGCAGACGTTGCTCTGATTGGTTGTAGCACTATCCAGTTTGAAAGACAATTGCTGATTCCGCCCCCAGGACTGAGCTCTGTCTATCAGTCAAGGTCAGACATTTTGATGTTATGGTCTGGCATGTCAGGCTAACCATTCACCATGATAGCCCCAAATCTCCTCACGTGTTCTTACTTGTGTGCAAAAAGTTTTGGATCGTACAGCTTCATCCTCTTGACTGTGAGCAAAATGACAGTCTCTCTCTCTCCCTCTCCCTCTCTCTCTCTCTCTCTCTCTCTCTCTCTCTCTCTCTGTCTTGTGTGGCTGTTGTATTTGTATTCTTTCTTGGTCCCATTCACCTGGGGTGGGTGTATGTGTGTGTGCTGTCTGGTGTGGTTCTCGACCATGTGAGTGATGAAAGAGCTGGGCATCTTCATGGTGATGGGTGCCTCCTCTGGAGGCCGTCCACAGGTGCACCCAGCCTCACAGACCAGCAGCAGCAGCATCGCAAGGGCTGCCGTAAGCTGTTGCCAGGCAACCAGAGCCCATTGTTCCTCACAGGCTGAGGTGGAAAGTCAAGCGCTGTCAAACAGATCACATACCCCCACTGTGTCGCCACCGGCAACCACACACACACACGCACACACACAAACATCCATGTCACCATTCTGTATTCACACACACAACACACACACACACACACACACCAAAATAAATATCCACATCACCTAACCTCTAATTTGCACATACACACACACACACACACACACTCACACATACACAAGCACCCACAATGGGCTTTTTCCCTGTGTAAAAATAGGGCGATTAAAGCTGTAGTAACAAAGGTATTACCTACAGATGGCACTATGCAGCCTAGAGCAGTGGTTGTCAGACTCGGGCAAGAGTACCCCTGGGGATACTTAGTTCAATTTTAAAGGGGTGCATAATATATACATCTGTGAATGGGCTCTCAGCTCACACCAGCATAAATGGAAAAAAGATCTTACATTCAAATTATTCCCAATACAACCCAACTGCATCTACACTGATGCGTGCCATATAATATGTGTTCACATCTTTTTTAGCATTTTGTTTATTTATGCAAAAATATTAATTGTTATAGCAAACGGTCCATGATGCAGGGGTGTTTGGTAACCTAGGACTCGGAGTGTCACAGGGGGTATGCGACAGTTGAAGGTTTGGGATCCATTGGCCTAGAGAATAGCAATCAACCAGGCAGCCCACTTCTTCTACTCTTTCTCTTCAACCCAATACTTTTTCCTAAGAAAGTGAGTTTAACAAGCTCATTTCTGTCTGTTTGTAAAAAGATAAAGTACAACCAGAAAACTTTCATAATTTCCATCTGGTTAGTCTTTTAAATTACTCTTTGACCTGAAACAAAGTTTGAAGCAAGAAAGTAAGATTGAGTCATTGACTTTCACAGTGTTGGGAAACTCCAGTGAGTTGCGCACACTGTAAAAAATAAAAAGTTTGGCTAACTAAAAAATATATCGCAGCCAGCTGTGAAGCATTTTTAAGTTTATTCAACTTTAGGCCACTAAACATTGAACTTACTGAGAAAAAAAAACTTGCCTGTAAAACTAATTGGAGTAAATTTTGAGAATTGTTTCGTGTTCAATACGAATTCAGTTACCATAGTTACAAGGGCACTTTGATGGTAATGTTATTGATTTTACTCCACTTTGATATTCCACATCAGTGTGTTAATCTGAGTCTAATTCCTAGTAATGTTACCATGTAGTAATATTACTATGATGGTTTAAAAGGTGAAAAAGTGAAGATACAGTAAGAGGGATTTATAAAAAAAGACAAACACTCTGCTCTGTTAAGCTAATAAGTATACTTTATTGTTTTGATTCATGCAATATATTCTCTTTACAACACAAGTTTATTAATAATGCAAATGCTTATATTACAATATTATGGGTTCATGTGATGAGTAATTCATCTCATTGTAAAAAAAAGTATCCTTAGTTATTGTTACACAGGCTGTTATGACATAAGTATAAGTTAATGAGGTCTTGTGGTTAGAATAGAATTATTGTTCTGTGCTCTATGTAGATTTTTTTTTTTTTTTTTTTTAGTGAACGTCAGCTTTTGATCCAAGATCGATCACTGCCACAATCAGACAGAGGACTGTGGATGGTCAGTGTGGCCAGCCGTGAGACTTGTCTCAGATGGACCCTTATATTTTGATCATTTCATCGACACCAGATAAGGGTATTTACTCAGACTCTAGGTAAGTATTTAGTAGATCACAACATATACATACGTTCAAGGATCTACACTTTTTTTTTTGGAATCAATACACTTCACTTCTGTGGAACTGATTCTGAAAACATTTTTTTTGGATACAAAAAGGCTTTAAGGACTAAATTTGTTTCATCTGTAATTTTGAGTTCTTCTTTTGGTTCATTTCATAATATTCAAGGTGAATGCTGTGCAAATTGCCTTGCGTTAGTGTAACTCATTTTCCAAATGTTTTTTTTTACCATTTACTGTTTTTGTGAGGTTGTTAAGTCATACCTCTTCCCCGAACCTAGGTGGATGTTTAGTGCTTATTTTGACTGGTCCAGGTCTACGGCACTTCTGTATTCTCATAGATGATGGTTTGCATGTGCATACTAAGCAGTTTGTGTATAGTGCAGCTATTCAGTAATATTACAAAGAAGCAAATGGCTTAATATGAATTTATGCAAATCCCTATACAGCACATACATCATATAATTACAGCATATGTGGGTACATGTCAGTGATAGCAAAAAATGGTAAATGGTTAGTAAAAAATAAAGAGAGAGATAGAGGGAGAGAGAGAAGAAGAAGAAGGAGAAGTATAGAGACGTTGCTCTCGCTCTGTTCACCATCAGAAATGTTCTCTCAGGGTAGAAAACACAAATGTGTGTGTGTGTGTGTGTGTGTGTGTGTGTCTATGTGTCAGACTGTGCGTGGGCTGGAGACCATACCCTTGAGGCAAAGCCGAAAGAGACACTCCACCACCCTGCTTTCATGTGTCAGCATCAATCTCCTTTCATCAGGTCTCTAGAAAGATACATTTCTCATCTCTCTCTCTTTCTCTATCTACCTCTCTCTCACCCATAATCGCCTTCTATCTCTCTATTTTGCTCCTTCTTTCTCATCTTATCTCTCTTTCATATTTTCTCTTTATCATTCTGCTACCCCCCCACCCCCCCCCCCCCCTCTCTCTCTCTTTCAATCTGTGTGAATCACCATCCTGTGGTTTTGTGTCTCTTGTTGCCCCCTCCCCCCCCCCCCCCCCCCCCCCCCACACACACACACACATCTGTCCCAGACACTCCTGTTTCTCCAGAAAAACCCCTGTAGTGAGACCATGTTATCACTTCCACAGACAGCATTCTTACTCTCCTGCCAGCATACTGTACGGTCAGCACTTTTGGAAAAAGACACACACTCATTCATTTGTTCAAAGCTGAGGAGACACACGCAGACATACACATACAGAGGAATAGTATACATGCATATATCTGCATGCATGCTGCTAGCTCCATTGTTGAATCATAAAGTGAGAGAAATACATGTCACCCAGATCAGAGCAGCATACTGTGTGTGTGTGTGTGTGTGTATGTGTGTGGTTCTGCAAGCTGGTATGTAGAAATATAGCTGCTTGTGCTTGCTCAAAGGTACACAGATGTGACTTTAGACTGATGTTTTGCTGAGTGTATGTTATTGCCACCACACCACAAACCTGGTTCCAATGGTGTGTCACAATGTGTGTGTGCATCTGTGTGTGGGTGTGTGCTCGTTTGTGTCTTGGGTGTTGGAGTTGGTAGGTGGGTGGTGGGGGGGGCATGTGTGTGTATGTGTGTGTATGTGTGTGTGTGTGTGTGTGTGTGCGCGCGCCTCTCAAAGCAACTGCACTCGACAGCATGAGCAGATGTGCTGTCTGCTCCTGAAACCTCATTAGTGCCAGTGCGCTCTCCCTCCTCCTCCAGCCCAGCAGAGAGAGGGAGGGACGGGGCCTGATTGAATTTGTCTCTCCCTGGGAAACCTGGAAGCTGATCACCCCACAGCCGCCTCACAAGCACCAACGAGGACACATCACTCACTCAACAGATGGCGCTGCCACAGCCGGCCCAGATCAGAGCCAGATTTGGGCCATCTCAAAGTATAAAAACAGATTGATTGATAGATAGATAGATAAACAAGACACACACACACACACAGATACACACTTACACCTACCTACACCCAGTCCATATCAGAGCCGTCTCAGGGCCTGATCCATTCCAGTTCAGCATGGACTCCTTGGGTGTGTGGCTTGTCAAGGCCACAGTAATCAGGGCACATGTGCCTTCATATATTTCCACGCCTCTAGTCCAGACTAGGCCATGCCAAATAATCCCTCTATAATTGCCTATTGATTAAGAGGCTGGTGATTAGATGCACTGAAGTGACCCCTGAAAGACACAGTGGTTTGTTCACGGGGCCCTTCGAAGCACCCCTGGCTCTGAGCCCAAGAGGCGATTAAGTCGTTTGCCAGCACCAAATTACAAGGCAGCACTGGAGTAGGGCACAGGTCAGGGCCCAATGCAGGGGAAATGTCTCAGGGCAACAAATTAGCTGATCTCAGGCCAGTGTGATGGGGAACATTTGGAGACACTGTGTAATATTAGGAGTTTGCACCTTTTAAAGGTTAAATTATTCTCTCTTTCTCTCTCTCTCTCTCTCTCTCTCTTTCTCTCTCTCTCTGACACACCAAATGTAAGTCCAGGACATAATTTTCCAATCTGGCCAATCCTAGTCTGCTGGGAGATAAGGCATAATGTACAGGGGTATTGCTAAGGACAGTGAGGAAATATGCTGTATACCTTGTGTGTACGAGTGTAAGGCTGAATAAGTTTATGTAATATTACACTATAGTGAGTGTGTACTAATTGTAATCTTTTTGTAGTTTGTGTGTGTGTGTGTGTGTATGTGAAAGAGATAGAGATAGCGAGAGTGTATGTACATATGCACACTCTCATTGTGTGTAGTTCAGTGTGTATGCAGGCGAACTCATTGACTTGTATGTTTCCTCTGTGTTAAAGAGACAGAGAGAAGTCCATTGGTGAGTGTGTCTGCGGAGTGGAGTGTCCTGGACTCTAATGACATGTTTGACGGGGAGCACCAGGGGAAAATAGGCCATTAGTCCAGTCCTTATGTGCCAAAATGTGTAATTATGGGTAATCAGCCTTTAATAGCACAGCCATACTTTCAAATGCCATGAGCAATAAAAGTTCCTCAATTTGTTGATTTATTCATCCGTTTCACAGCCTTTGGGGTAATGTGGAATGGGACGCCACTCCTCCGGTATTTCAATGGCTTCATTTGCTGCCAGGTTTCCTGTGTGTCTTTATTTGTCTACTTACTTTCACTTCCACAACTGTAAGCACATTTCTTTGAGGGTGTATGAGATGGCAGCTTCTGCTGGTCTCTGAGGAGCTGTGTTGTTCATACACTGCATGGAGTGATTCAAATCCATTCAAAGAGCGCATGAATTCCTTTAGATGGCAATATTCAGAATGGGCATGGGCTGAAGCCCTCATAAACATCAGCAAGTTTAGAGGTTTCCAGAGGTTTTCTCTCTTTTCATCCTTTCTTTCTTTCTTTCTTTCTTTCTTTCTTTGCGTTTTTCTTTCTTGATAAAGAGCCGGTGCACTAGAGTGGTGCTGCTACAGTGCTTCTATGATGCTTATTACCATGGCAACATATTGTTGAGGGCACTTTGCGAGTGGAGATGTTTTCTTGAAAAGAATACAATTTGACTTGATGTGTTCTAATAAAGACCTCCTCCTCTTTCCCACCCCTGAAGACATTCATTCCTCCATCCTCAGTCTGTTGTAGATGATCTTTTTTTCTTGTCTGCAGAAAAACTGTGTTTTGAAGGAGCCTCTTCATCTCTCTCTTCCCTCCTACTTTCTGTTACTCTCACTCTCGCCTCCTGTGTTTGCTCTATCTCTGTTAGCTGTGTCCCTGAAACCTCCTTCTCTCTATCGCTGGACCCCAAAGACTCATTTTGCCCTGGTTATTTAGCTGGTTGCTTTGGCACAGGGCTTGCATAGCTGGGCTGTTATGACAGCTTTGATCAAATCTTCTGTCTAGACAATAGGACGAGTGGGTGGTCAGGATCCCGCTGGGGTTGGATGTGTATATGTGTGTGTGTGTGTGTGTGTGTGTGTGTGTGAGTGTGTGTGCGTGCGTGTGTGTGTGTGCATGCGTGCGTGCCGCCTGCCCTGGGCCTAATAAAAACACCCAGAGATGTTTTTAAACCACTGGCCGCACAGATCCTCCTGAGGTATACCATCTCACACACACCACATGCATGCACACACACACACACACACACACATTCACTCTCCTTTTCCTCTCTAGCATGCTATTCATCTCTTCATCATCCTATTCCAGTTGTACGCTCCTCACCTCACTCTGGATGGGTTCACAGCTGCTTTGCAGATGATCACCCTAAGTGTATGTGTGTGTGTTTGTCTGCATGTGTGTGTCAGAGTGTGTTTTCTCTGTGTAAGTGTGTGTATGCACAAATCTCTTGAGTGTGTGAGCATAAAGATCTGTGTTTGTGTTTGCTTGTGTCTGACAACGCTCTCTCTCTCTCTGCGTTAGCATGATGCTGTATGTACGTACATATGACAGGTGCCTTTGTGTATTTGTATGCATGTCTCTATATGTGTTTCAATAACCTTGTATATTTATGTTGATAGCTGTGCATATGTGAGCATGTGTATTTGTGTGTGTGTGCGTGTGTGTGAGTGTGTGTGTGTGAATGTGTGCGAGTGTGTGTGTGTGTTGGTGCTCTGAGGTGTGTCACTGTCAAGGGAGCTCTTGTTTGGATTTGCTGGGATAGGTCCAGCCGGATCCCTGTGCGCTGAAGGCTTGTTATGGTTTTTGGAGCAGATGTTTGGTTTGGGCTGGGCCCTTTGATCCAGCATGCAGTGCAGCAGGGAGGAATGTGAGATCTACCCTGGGTCTATTGTATCATATTCAAAAGGGATTGAGGCATACACACACCTTCCTTCTTGCAGACTACACACACACACACACACGCACACACACACACAAACACACAGATGCACATGCAAATGCACACACACACACACACACACACACACACACACACAACACACACAGAGACACTGACACAATTGCACACATGCACACACACACACACACACACACACACACACACACACACACACACACACACACACACACACCACAAAGGAACAGAGAGCTCTGGAGCTCTGGGGCTATTCTGTAGTACAGAGGCCTACATACACACACACACACACACACACACACACACACACACACACACACACACACACACACAGATGCAAAAACACATGCACATGCACACACATACAAACATGCACATACACACACACACACACACAAATGCAAAAAACAGATGCAAATGTGCATGCACACACACATATAAATGCACATGCATATGCACACAAATGCACACACACACACACACACAGCACTGAAACACACACCTACACACTGTTGTCTAACACATCACTCTGTGCGACCCCTGCCCCCATTATTCCCCTCCATGTATCCCTTTGATCTGCCCCTGGGTTGGCACGCCGTGGTAACAGCTGTTCCCAGCTGCAGCGCCATGGTGATGCCAGACCCTGGATGCCATGGCAACAACCCTTTCGTAGACCAGGAGGGATGGGCACCCAAGTTCCAGCGCAAGTCCAGAAGTCTGGCACCGAGCATGCCCGCTGGTCAGACATCAAAGGTGAAGCATTAGAATTTCATAGCTGAGAAAATGGACCATCCCAGGCTGAGGAACACACAGAGCCAAGGCCCTGCAATCTGTCTGGATTGGTTTAACTCCTTCCATCTGATCAGGACAAGACACAGGAATATAAACTGTGTAAACAATAAATCTCACATTGCGATGGCGAATACGTTAGTGTCTGCTCTGTGAAACGAAATATTGCATAACTTCTATTGTTTGTATACTATAAGACATGTCTATTACTTTTACAGCGAGCTGAAATGGAGTCAGATACTCAGCGTAAATGTTGAGCCCTCACGAAAGGATGAATGCTGGCTTGAAGATGGCAAAAAGTCTTTTTGTTGTTTGCTGTTCCATTTTGTCCTCTGATTCCTCCCCACCCCCTTCTCTCTTTTTCTCTCGCTCTCCTCCACCTTCCCTTTCTCTCTGCTTATTTTCAGCTATTTTACCGTTATAAACCATTCTGCCAGCTAAATGCATTCCCTCTTCTCTCATTCTCTCTCTCCCTTTTGGAGTATTTCCAATCTGACCCATTTTCTGTCTCTCTCTCTTTCTCCCTCCCTTCCTTCCTCTCTCCATCTTTTTTGCCCACATGGGATTCGTTCTCCACCAGCTCATCTCACCTTTTCCTCCTCTTTCCCTCTCTCTTTTGTCCTCCCTCACCTGTGCCCACAGAGAGAGCAACCCCTCCATAGACCACTTTAGGTATTATTCTTTCTCTGTCTTTCTCTCTATCTCTTCTCTCTGTCTTTTCTCTCTCTCTGTCTCTCTCTCTGCGCTGCTGTTCATGGCTCTCTTAAGGCCTTTTACCATTCCAAGACTCCCGCTGGCTTCTGTGAGATGCTTAGGCAGAGTGTGTTTTTCTGTGTGTGCATGTGTGTGTGTGTGTGTGTGTGTGTGTGTGTGTGTGTGTGTATGCATACGTGTGTGTGTGCGTGAGCGCATACATGTTTGCCAAGTGCCTTGGTGTTTATGCCCTGCACAGAGGGAACCATGTGGTGTCCCAATTTAGCAGCTCATTCTGTGAACTAGACTCTCTCTTTCTCTCTATTTTTCTGTCTTTCTTTCTCTCTCTCTGTCTCTATTTGTCTCTGTCTTTGTCTCTCTCTCTCTCTCCCTTTCTAAGCCTTTCCCTCGTGCTCTGTGGTCCAGAAGATTGTAGGATATTTTTCTGTGCACATGTTTCCTTACACCTCCTTACTCTTTGCTCTATCCCTCTCTCCCTCCTTCTTGTATTTCCTCTCTCCTCTGTCTCAATGTCTTTCTATTTCTTCGTCTCTCTCATCCACTGTTCATTGCTCTCTCTCCAGAGGCATGGCTGCACTTGGTATGGTATTGTATGGTATTGCTATTGGTATGAATTTCAGTTAGCAGAAAGTATAAAGAGAGAGAGAGAGAGAGATAGAGATAGTGAGAGAGCGAGAGAGAGAGAGAAACAGAGACAGAGAAAGAATGTATGCAATGTGTGTGTGTGTGTGTGTGTGTGTGTGTGTGTGTGTGTGTGTGTGTGTAAGAGAGAGCGAGAGAGAGAAAGAGAGAGAGAGAGAGTGCAATGCTTTGCGATGCAATTTGTATAAGACAAAGAGAGAGAGCAACAGTACATTTAAATGTAGTCTACAGTGGCAACACAACGTCTGCAGCATCCATTCTCCATTCTCTTTCTCCTCTTCATCCAGGCCATGTTAACCCACCCAGCTGAGCTCAGCTCATAATGCACATAATGGCTGTGTGGTGACAGTTTAAGCCAGTCAGTTTTAACATAGACCTGGTGAAGAGAGGGTTTGAGCTTGATTCCTAGTCAGATGTAAGAGGCAGTTCTGATTCTCCAAAGATACCCAACTCTTTAGAGAGAGTTCACTCTAAGGATGGGTCAGAAACCCGTCAAACATCATTCCTTCCCATAAATGCTGCTGCAGCTTCCAGTTTCAATTGACCACATGACCCTTAATGTCCCGATTCCGCGTCATGCGGTCTCTGTGGTCTGCTTTGGCGGTTTTGACAACATCCTCGGGTGGTGAGTGTTAGGGATTGGTCTCCTCTGACGCATACAAGTTTACCAGGCCTACGTTGTCTAGGGAATATAGCCTACGCTTGCTCACACCCTGCATACAAAGGAGTTCCTAACCTAAGTGCGTTGCGTGTAATAACGTGGAAGAGTAAATATGTGTGAGACTAAGATGTGTGGGTGAACCAGGGGTTAGTGTCAGCTTACCCGAGTCTAGCATGGCGAACCCAAGCTGCGGCACCGTGCCGGCCTAACCCAAGCTTGTTTTCCTTCGGTTCACGCGAAGAAGGGGAGATAAGTTAAAATGGCGTCGGCGTTTAGTCCACTACACAGCAATCCAGTATGTTCCAAAAACAGGCCACATCCGCGGGGCAGATGAGAGCCTGCCACACTCTCTGTCCAACCCTAGGCCTTCCGGTGACGGTCACGAAACACCTGCGAGCCCTTTCCTGTGGGCTCGTACCCTTTTATGGGCAGTCAAAGTAAACCAACACTCCCCCTGGTGTATGAGGTGTGTCCATGATTTGTGTCGTGTCTAGATAATGCCATCTAGGCTTTGCCTATCCTAACAGTGAGCCATCAGCCATACGTCTCGTCCCTTGACCTCCGCGTGGCTATGGCCTCACAGACAATCTCAGCGGAAAGGGGGACCCTTTTTGCCTCTGTCCTGCAGGCCTAACCCCAGCGCCCGTGCACCATTGCGGTCCGTTTTCATCCGCTAATCGCCTGTCACATTTTCTACTTGACGTCAAAAGCCTGGCTCCAAATCAGCCACAAATCTCAGAGTCCTGCGGACCCACCCAGGCTCAGAGCCTGACTCAAATCCCTACAAAGCCCTCCTCACACCGACTCTCCCCTCTTTGGTTGAGATCTCAAAGCTCCGTCTCGCTCGCCTGAAGATATTATGCTTGCTATCTCAGCCTAAGAAAACAGCTGTCATGCACAATAACTTCAGGTTAATTTATTTTTCAAAAGGACTAGGCCTAATCACTACATTGTGTCTTCAGTCATGGAAAAAATAGAAAATGTGGATTTCACAAATAATCAGTGGCCTTGTGCAGGTAGTTGAATTGAAGATTGTCCATTATTTGATTTAACTTGTGTATGTCACAAAAATGCATACTCTCATGCTGACTTAACATGTTCAAAGTTATAACTTTATTATGATTATGTGCATTGTGTAAAAATACATGGGAGAGTGGTGGTGATAAGGTGTGTGCAGCCTGTTGATACACTCCTTGATCACTGGTAATACAACTAATTTAGCTTTGTTCACTGAGGAAAATCACAAGCTTATTGCAACTTCTCCACTTTGAGTGGTGTGTATCTATGTATGTGTGTGTAACTGTGTGTGTGTGTGTGTGTGTGTGAGAGAGAGAGAGAGAGAGAGAGAGATGTGTATGTGGGTGGTGTTAGATGAGCACTAACTGCGGGTGGAGGCCCTGTTGTCATTGTGTATCCTGGGATCTTTTATCAGTGTTGTTCTGTGGTGACTCAGTTGCAGGGCTTAGCGAGACATGGCAGGGGGATATGAGCTGACCCGAGGAGCACCGGCCTGGTCACTGGTTGCTTGCACCACCCCTGCCCTGGCTGTGTGCCTGTGTGCTTGCACCACCCCTGCCCTGGCTGTGTGCCTTGGTGACACCCCGCTGCTAAAAGTTGGGGAGTTTTGTTCTGCATCCTACAGTGCATTGGCTTAGCTTCAGTGGTCAACTTCAAAGGTGCGTCCCCCCATGTTTCAGCCCTGCACCTGCTATTTGCTTTCATTCTGATTCATAACTTCAGGATATTATTATTACTGCTATTATTATATAAACCTTTATATATTTGTGTGCTTTGCCATCATCCTGCATTGTAATGAAAGCTGAGATCTTCTTGGACTTTGACTGACTGTTATCATCTATCAACAACACTTAACCATAATTTCTACCAGAACATAACATTGACTACTACAGGGCGTACAGAAAGGCAGAACCTAAAATCTCCATCTCCGTCCCTGCAGTGACCATGAAACAAGACCAGCACACAACGGACATAGATTCAGGAACAGGAATCTGTGACAGACCTTTACCAGATCTGAAGATGTCCAGTGACAGCCCTACCGAGGGACAATCAAAGCCGGAACAAAAATAGCAAAATGTTTAAGCAAATACTGTAACTCTTGTTCTTGTGGTATATTAGGACAGGTTTCCTGAACAGGTCAGTGCTGCTAGCAGTGTGTTGATGGAGCGAGAATTCATCTGAGACTGAATTCATCCGATGATTGACAGGTGTCAGGTGACAGGTGTCAGATTTCCACTCCCTTGAGCTTTAGTGTCTCGTGATTGGTAGCTGGCAAAGAAAACTGAGGAATGTCAGTCGAGGTCTGTCTGACAACAACGCAACGTTATTGGTGGTGAATGAAGCCAGTGTCAGGTTCCATCAGCATCACCGTGACAACTTGCCACATCCTCCTGATATGCTGGGCCTTTTTGTCACACCCATGATCCTCAGGTGCCGCAGCCGTCCTTGAGGGATTTTTTTTTCTTTTGATGAGATGACGTATCCTCAGCATGTCAAAGCTTTGGGTTGTATGAGACCGAAGAACATTCACAGGAAATGTGATGCCATGGGAACACACATAGACAGCTGACAGAACTTTGTCTTTCTGAGAAGACGTTGAGAAGGAGGCTGTGCTTCTAGATGAAACACCAGCGTGAGGAGCTACAAGCTCTCCGAATGATGTACAGTCTAGACTGGTGCGAGTGACAGTGACTGTGCTTGTCATCGTGGTGCCAGGCTCTCACACTGCAGTCTTTTAGTGTCTCGTTAGGGGTAATTGGTTTTGAGCAATTTGTGGCAGAAGACGGCAGAGTTTGTTTAAATTGTTTACAAATGACACTGATTATTTCCAGCTCTGAGAGTGAGGGAACATAGTGAAAACACACACACACACATTCACATACAAACACACACACACACACACACACACAAAACACACACACTTGTCCTTATTTCTTTCACACACACAGACATCTGTGAGGCATTGATGCCTTTTGGCCCCATCAATCACCAATAAAACAAAACAAAACAAAACAAAAAAAATAACAACAAAAAAGGACATTCCATTTCGACATAAACAAAACACACACTCATTCATTCCAAGTGCAGCCTCATTAGCTAATGCACACAGGGACACACGCCAAACACTCTGCCCAGTGTGTTATGACCCTGTGCAAAGGCTGTGGAAGAGACGAAAGGTCTAGACTTGGCAGGGGCAGGAACGGACTTGGCCATGATCTGAAGAGCATTCAAAATTCGCAATGAAATGCAGACACTAGCGAATGATGCAAACACCTGCAAACACCACGAGGTAGTCCACATGGATGAATGGTTATCATTGATCATTACCAATTTGAAAATTCACACTTCAAAAACAACCCCAAGTTGTCTCAAACATTCACCTCTGTTAAAAGAATCTGGATGCATCTCTGGTCCGTTCCTTAGCTTGTTGTGGAGCTGAGGCAACTTTGGTCTGGATCCATACTAGGGTGCCCCTAGAAAGATGCCTTCTATCATTCACCCGAGATGACTATATGCATGTCTTTAGTTCTCTATCTTCAGTCTAAGGTCAACCCTCACCCAAGGTAACTGCATGCATGTGTCGCACTCTGCTAGTAAGCCAGATGTCATCCCTCTCCTGAGCTAACTGTGTATGCAAGTGTTTAGCATTTTACCTGCAGACCGAGGTCATCCCTTACCTGAGGTAACTGCATGTGTCTTGCATTTTACCTGTATGCCTGAGGATGCCTGAGCATGTTTCCCCTGCCTGTGTGATTCTGTGACATGGGCTGAATTGGATTTTTCTGCTGCTCCACGAGGCAGTTTCTTTCTCTGCTGCTCTGTGAAAGGTCAAGGAAGAGAAGACATTCTGTAAACTCATTTATTCTAAACCAGTTCTGCCCTGCCACACTGTTCTCACGGTTCTCCTCCACATCATTACAGTGGGCAGGAAGGGAAAGGACAGGTGTGTCTATCTTTGTCAGTGACCACAAAAAAAGCAACGTCAATTGTCCATAACAAACAACCAATGAAAGCATAGTTCACTAACACAATGTCACTTAGACAATTCTCAGTCAAGAAGAGAGGAAGGCAAGATAAGAGAGGACAGAAGGATGGAGGAGGATGCATTCAAGGAAACATGAATGAGAACAAAAGAGAGATGCATTGCACAAAGGCTAAAAAACGAGAAAAGAAAAGAAAAAAAAATCCCAAACAGAGACCATTACATTCTTCAGCCGTGGACATGGACTGCAGCCAGAAAGGGGTCAAGATAAGGAGACCTGGCCTTGTGGTTTCAATTGGCCCCCTCAGAGATGCCTTTTCTCATATGTAGCTGAGTGGGAGCCACGGTGCTGACAGGTCCGTCTGATGAGGAATGCAAGGAGCAGGAGCAGGCGAACGTGCAAGCCTCATGCATGAACAGCTACATGCCAGGCGGCCATGATGTGACTTCAGGAAGGGAGAGGAGAAAAGAGCTTGAGGAGAGGAGAGGCCAGAGTTTCTCCAAAGCATCACAAGGCTAATTAGTTTGTAAAGTGACTTTTACAAGTGTTTTATGATTATGGTTATCAGATCGCTTAAGAATGTTGTGAAAGAACCTGATGATCTAAGCATAGCATTCATATTATAAGAGCACGCTTAGGAAACACCTGGAAGAAACAAGTGAAGGTTTCTGAGATCATTCAAAGAGAACATGCATAAACGCATGATCTAACTTTACTGGGAAACTCAACCCAGGCCTGGGGAGGAGGAAGGAGGTGAAAGGGGATGGGAGGCTATAGAGGAGTCGAGAGAAGGTGAGGGGAGGTGAGTGGAGGAGAGGTGAGGTGAAGGTAGCAGAAAGAGCGAGAGACAGAGAGGAGGAGGTTAGAGGGGTGATGCAGGTGGATGGCTAGATCTCTAGAGGGCGGATAGATGGCAAGCTCAGCGCAGTCCCACCATCTTTTATATTGGATTGTTTGATCTCGCAGATCCTAGGCGAACTTCAAAGACGAACTTTTTATTGGGGAGGCTGAGTCTGATATGTCGTAAAAGCCATGGAAGATGTGACTTTGTGGAGCATTGTCTAAGAGCATAACAGGACTGAGAGTCAGATTTTTTTGGTGAGGAAAGTCCAGAATACAGGCGGCACAAGACAGAACTTTTAATAATGCTACATCAAAGGCTGCAAACTGAACGACTCTCGAAAAGTGCTAACAAGGAAGAAATTGGAAATGATTGGATGGAGTTCTCGCTCTGTCAGGGGAGGGCGTGAAGACGGGA
>PYXC01000089.1:1350000-1370000 GCA_015244755.2 Tenualosa ilisha | reverse complement strand
CAGAACAAACATCTCTTGCAAGCTGTGGATTATACTTTGTGTGTGTGTGCATTTGCGTGCGTGTGTGTGTGTGTGTGTGGTGGTGGTGGGGGGGTGTCTTCCTTTCATATTTCTTGTGTCAACCGAGGCTCCATAAAAAAGTGGATTCACGTGTAACACCACATCACTGAGGCCACAGGGTTGAACTACCGGTCAGGATGCTGTAGCTCACTCTACCAGTTCAGCAGTATAGGAACGCTGTGGTTATTCTGTAATTCAGCTCTTACTTCTGGGTTCAGAAAAGGCTAGTTGTTCTCCAACCATCTCCCTGTCCATGTTAGGGATCTGTTTGTCAAGAAGAACAATGTAATTTAACTTAAATCACTTTTATGACAGGGGTCTCATAGAGAGCCACTACCACTGTGGCCTTTGTGCTGGAGGGAGTTTCAAACTGCAGTCCTCAGTGGTGGAAAATTCTGGAACACTCCACCTTCTCTGAGTGCTGGGTGAGCTGTCAAACTCTCCTCTGTTATGTTTTCAGTTGCGCTGGGTCATTATGGAGGACTCCCAGCCCAAACCAAATGCCACTGGGTACAGAGGGCTCCGCGCACACACATATACATATTTATACACACACGGAAACATAGACTCGTGCAAATAAGAAATACACACATGCACACACACACATACATACACACACACACACACACACACACACACACACGGACATACAATGTGGATACATTGACTCATATGGACTTCCACACAGAACCACAGCCACATATGCACACATGGCACACTGACACACACACACACACACACGCATAAACATACCAAATATTTAAAAAAGAGAAGAAACACTGGCCATTGATGTTGAGCTGTCCAACATGGGCTGCCCTAATGGGGGATTCCCAGAGCTGAGAGCCACAGAGAGGAGGTTTCTTTGAACGGTAGCTGTTTGGTCAGGACCCAGCGCTGGAAAGAATAACAAACGCCATTAGACACCATTAATCTCAGTCTGTACTGTTCACACTGGGCCTGTGTGTGTTGCAGCATGTTGCAATACCTGTGTTATGGGTCAGCCTTGCAAACTCTCTCTCTGTCTCATACACACATTCACACACACACACACACACACACACACAAGCCAGACGGCTGTATGATGGAGGGATGGAAAAGTGGGGCGCTATTTTTGGGTGCCAGTTTTTCTTAGTCGTTAGACAGACTCTGAGCCCACCCTCCTTCCAAAGGAGTCTGTCTCATGAAGAATACTACTGGGCCAAAGACTTCTCAGGGTCAAGGCAAGCGACACACACACACACACACACACACACGCATTCACACAGAACTCACACTGTGCTGTGTCATTAATTGCACCAAGTCATTAGACTAATAGATTCATTAGCCTTAGACAGTAATTATGGAAACTGTCAACAGAGAAGAAGTGTGTGTGTGTGTGTGTGTGTGTGTGTGTGTGTGTGTGTGTGTGTGTGTGCTACCTGTGTAATTTCCCAAATTTGCACAATGATCTGCAGTGTAAAGCCTGTAATGATGTTTTCTGGTAGGTGGTCAGTCTTATCTGTAATAGGGTAGTATAGTAACTATCTGCAGGTGTTCCATCCACAGTATAGGATCGTATCTGAAGTCTATCATTTTTCCCACTCACAAAGGCCCAGCCTGATTAATTAGTGATAAAGTAGAATGAGACTTCGATAAGACAAGGGCCCTGAGCTCACTCTAAGACAGAGGACACGTGTTCTCAGGACAGCACTGATACAGGCTGGGTGATGTTAACACCTCCCCATTAAACCTTGGGTTTGCTATTTGCTATTAACAGACAATCTGGTTTGGGGTGATCAGATCGAGTGGCGCAGACTACATGACGACATGCTGGAACGAGAACACACAAAACTATTTTTGCCCTGGGTAGGAAAAGTTAGCCAGGCTAGCGCCGCCTAGCGCTTCCGCTCAATTTCCATTTAGCTCTACGACTGGGATTGAGCCGTATGCTTTGGTTCGCACCCTCTCTGAGCTCGGGCTGGGCCAGTCAGCGGACAGACGGAGAGCTGAAAGCAATAATGTTGAATTCAAACGGTGTGTTCCAGCGCGTAACATATGTTACGACCAAACAGTAGCGATTAGTTGAGGCAGAAAGTATCTGCCCACCGTATAGCAAACCTATGGCAACTGATAGGTTTCAGACGCCTTTCACAAAGTGAAATGATGTGAAAGCGTTTGATGCATCAGGCTAAGAAAAAGTGGCGCTAACACTTTACTTGTAGTCTGTATTATTAAAGGGTTATAAAACATTCATATAGAGTTATGAACTTTTCTTAATGCCTTATAACTGACATAGGTGAATGTGACCATTCAAAATGGTTGTGACATTGTGAGGTGTTATAAAGCATTGTAATACACCAGGCCAGTCTTTTACTTGTGTTACATCATCACACTTTATAACTCCAGTCATGATTATTTTTCAGTGGTTATCAACTTATATTATAAGGCCTTATGAATATTTTATAGCCCTTTATGAATGTGTTTATAAGACTTTATAGATACAGACTTGAACTTACACTTGTTAAAGTGTTCCCCAAGTGCCTGTCAGATTCACTATAGCATGTTGCAGTTCTGCCATGATTTTAACAGGGACTAGGAACACATTCTACACTGGTCAATTCTATGGGAATCCTAAATGTAAAATGACCATTGTATCAATCAAGACTAAAACAATACTTGCTGCTATGCTTATGCTGTATACTTCAAAACTAGGATGAGGATAGTGCATACCAGGACAAATAATCAGATCATTTTACCTATTACAACCTCACAACCATTAGGGATCCCTGCAATAGTAACTTCTGTTGGGCTCTGTGGTGATGATAATATTCTGTTAAAGTATAAATATAAAGTTCTGAGTGATGTATGAGCATGGCTCCGGCTGAGTGGTTAATAGGATAGGATTTTAGTGACATTGGCTCCACTTAAACTTAGAGTAGGATGTGTCACAGACCCACAGAGAAGACAGCTGTGAGGACTATCTGCTACTGATACGTCATTGAGCATTCAAAGCATGTGTGTGTGTGAGAGAATGTGTGAGCTTGCAATTGTGTGTCATTGGTTCTGGTACTGCTTGCAGTGTGTCCTATGTTTATCACTGTAAATGATGACTTGCTTGATCCATGGAACCTGTTTCTGAGGAAATCTTCTTATTGAAATACATCTCAACATTCACCTTTTACTCTTTTACTGTGGTTTGTCTGTCCATTCGACCATGTCTGTGCGTCTGTGTGTGGGAATACACACAAACACTTGACCTAATATCCATGAAACTTGATGGAAAGTTGTAGTATAGTCAAAGGACAAGCCCATAACACTTTGGAGCAAATCTGACTCTCAGGCTGATTTTCTTTTAGTTTTGCTGTTGTTACGCCATATGGGATTCACACCTGGTTTGCCCTCTAGTGGTCGAATCAATGTAATGCATGTCTTTAGGGGCAGTCTAACAGAAAACAGTGCATTTGGAAGGCAGGAAGTAATGTGTAGGTGGTGTCATGACATGGAATTGATGTATTTTATCAACGCAAACAACACAGCGTAACTGATTGCCTTAAGCTGATTGACAAAAGGTAATTGTCATGATTGTGACTGAAAACTGTTGATGTCAGTATATGACAACCAGTAAAGTAGATGTATTGAGGGTGACATTCATAGACCAGGGCTAAACATCCTTGGGTCTGCACTCTCTAATTGCTGTTCAAATTAATATATATGTATTTTGTCTGAAACTTAAATGGGTACAGCTAATAGGTTAACTACATGCACACACACACACACTCATACAGACACACACACACACACACACATACACACACACTCTCTCTCTCATGCACACCCACACAACTAATGACTTGAAACCTGATTCATTATGTTGTGGTGAGAAATGTACTTTAGGATAATATAGCTGTTATAGCTGTTGGCTCCTCTCGGCAGCGGTGTGTGTGTGTGTGTGTGTGTGTGTGTGTTTGTGTGTGTGTGTGCAATGGAGTGGCACAGAGACTGGTGTTAGCTAATTCCTTAAGTGTCAGTGAGAGTCAGGGTGCCCATCTGTCAGTGTCGTGGTGTTTGGGTCGGGGAGCCTGGCGGGATCCCCAAGACGGATATGCTCCCAGGAGCCCCTCTGACCCAGCCAGATGGAGCGGGCATCTGGAACCACCATGGGGTCCGGCCACCAGCGCTGCCCACCGAAGCTCCACGGTCTGAGTCGACATGATGTGTCAGTGTAGACCCTCACTCTGACAGCAAGGAGGGTAAACAGAGGTGGTGGCGGAGTAGGGGAAGAGGAGGAGGAGGAGTATGGTGTGGTTGAGGAGGAGGAAGAGGAGACGCAAGAGGAAGAGGAGAATAGGATGAATTGTCCAGCTGATGGTTTCTGACACCCCAACACGGTGTAACAATCTCTCAGCGTTAGCAAAGGCACACACAGGAACGGACAGCTGTGTTTGAGGCTAAACACTGAAATATAGCTCTGGTAAACACTGCTGGATTGCTCAGGGACAAAGACTCTTTCATCCTTTATAATAACATGTGAAAACGTCATAGTGTTAAAGTGAGTTGGGCTTGCAGCCACAGAAACAGTGGTGTGAAATTTGGTCTTTCCAATCAAGGTCATTAAACTGAGACACTCACTGGGCTTTGATCTGAGTTATTAAGTCCAGATAGGAGTCCAGCCCCGGGGATGTGAATCTTTGTGATGAAATAATATTATGGAGATTGTGAGAGTGGAGAAAGAGATAGAGAAAAGAGGGGATAGAGAGGGGAATTGGGAGATAGATAGAAGAGGGAATAGAGAAGGGAATTAGGAGATAGAGAGAAGGGGAAGAGAGGGGGAAAAGAAAATAGAGAAGAGGGGAGTGAAAGAAGGAAAGTGAGGGGACAAAAAAGGAGCGAAGAGAGACAGAAAGAGTGGTGGGGAGGAGGACAGGGAGAGAGGGGGAGAGAGAGGGGGATTGAAACAAAAGTAGACAGGAAGAAAGAGTGGCGTGATAAGAGGGAGAGAGAGAGAGAGGGAGAGAGAGAGAGAGAAGGAATGTCCACTCGCATGTACCCTGAGGTCTTTGGTCCAAGTGGAGGGGCGGGGGAGGGCGGCCCAGGTTATTAGAGCCCTCTGACAGCTCTGTCAGCGCATGAATGACAGGGAGACTGCGAGAGGGTGGCATACCAGACCACAGTTCAGATAGCCATCATCATGCTCTCCCTCCACTGGGCACAATCTGCATCTGTGGCACTTGCAGCACACACACAGACACACACACACACACACACACACACACACACACACACACACACACACACACACACACACACACATACACGCACACAATGGCAACCTGTGTGTGTGTGTGTGTGTGTGTTGAGGGCTGAGTCACTGGTAGCCAACCTGCCGGTAATGAATTGTGTAGACATCTGCTGTACCAGTGGGGCTTCGCTACATATAAGAGACGGTTGCCAAACCGGAGTTAACAGCAGTTATTTTGCCTATACTTTTCTATTGAGTGGACTGGCAACCAAAATATGTTTATCTGTAAATATTTGTATAGCGGTAGAGGGGGAAAAGTTAAATCTATTCCAATTAATTGTTTTACGTGCTTGTTTGTATGTGAGAGTGTAGATTATGTCCATGTGTATGTGGAGGGTGTGTGACTATTATTGACAGTGTATTATTAACAGTGAGAATATATTTACGCATAAGACAGTGAGAAAGAGAGAGAGAGAGAGAGAGAGAGAGAGAGAGAGAGAGAGAGAGAGAAATCATACGAAAGCAGAAAAGCATTCTTGAAAACCGACGGCTTGACACCAGCACTCTAAAAGCGAGCCACTCTCCACAGGCTCACCATAATTAGTGGTGACAGCGTGAAGCTTTCCCTGATAGATGACACTGCCTCTCTGGCCAGCAGCCTGCTGTTGCACTGCAGGAACATGCTAGTTATCTAGCCTAGCACTGCTAATAGCCCAGCCATTATTCATCGCTACAGGGGGTGCAACAGCCTGATGGAGTCACAGACTGAATCCCAGTGTACCTCCTTAGCCCTAAGCCCTGTAACTTCATAGACTTAAAGGAAAACACCAATCTTTTTGGGAAATTAGTTCAATCGCAGCGTGCCCCAGAGTTAGATTAGAGGGAGCACACCTTTCTCTTCTCACTCTACTAGCCTAGCTTAGCATAATATGCTGGAACTGGATGGGACCAGCTAGCCTGTATCCTCCAGCAGTTCTTGACTGGCTTCATGATTGACTGATTCTTAGTTTTTAAGGGCTGATCCCCTAGGGTTAGGGAGGACATTGGGATTCAATCAGTGGTGTAGCTAGGCAGGTTTAGGGGACTTTGACTGGAGGTGTACATGGACAGGTTAGCAGAGTGAGGCTAATAGGATGTAACAGGACTACATAACCTCTGACCTCAGCTGTTCTAGGTAATGGATGTCTCGTGTGGCCCGGAGATGTGGGGATGGTGTGTTTGTGTGTGTATTGTGTCTAGTGTGTGTGTGTGTGTGTGTTGTGTGGGGAAGATACCTCCCTGAGTCATGATACTGACCCAAAATGTTTTGGGCACACTAACACCAGTGCTGCTGAAAATATTCTCAGCCTCATGAATACACAGAAATAGAAGCTCTGCTTTTACACATACATTATTAATGTATGGCATATACAGGTTCCTGGAAACTGGGTGAATTTGAATTGGTTTATCTGCTTTTAAGTGTATTATTAGAACATCTCAGTTTTATAAGATATATAAGTATCTGGGACAATGAATGTAGTCATTTTTTAAAGGAAGAGAGAAAGTTACTGTAACATTTAACTGAGTGAATTTTGTTGTACATTTTGGACATGGACATGGACAATTTTGGATGAAAAAGTAAAATGTAGATCAGTGTGTGTGTTCATACGGGTGCATTTTTGCAGAAAATGATGTTGCCTTCTCTTCTTTACTGACAGTTCAATTCTGCAGATCAGGCTACCAAAAGACTGCCCTTTTCATAGACCAAAGGGGAAACCAGACAACATTTGATGTTGTTTTCAGGTTCATTTACCAGTTTGTAGTCACTTTAATGATTAAATGGCTCATATCAGGGTGAATAAAGCCTCTGTCGGCTCTCCCCACAGCATCTTTAAAAGATTACAGTGCTTGCAAAATGACAACGGTGCACCAATGTTAAATGAAACTGAAACTGTCTCATCAGCCTTATGAAATTGTGTTTATTACATTGTCTGTCAACATAACTCTCGAAAATGATCATTGCTGGTTCCTATTCATTGGTTTGCAAACAAATCCACATGTATTGGTGAGAATTTATGACACTGGTGTTAGTTACAAAAAAACATTGACTGTAAGGGGAGTGTGTTTGTAGCTTAAAAATCACAGACTTGCCTGGTATGCTTTTAATTTTTAATTACGGTATAGCTCTAGTCTTCTGTGAAGACACACCACCTCTGTTGATGTGATTAATGTCGCTCTTAGACTGCCATTCCAGCACTTCTCTGTATCACACAGCTAGTTCCTGGAAACCTCGGTCTAAGCATCCAATAATTAACTCAATGAAAATCAGACCAGTCAGGCGAGTTCCTGCTCTTTTGCTCTCATCCAATTAGAAATCGCAGCCGCTGTCAAATCATTTTGCAATCAGGCGGTCGTATTTCTGCCTGCGACTGTCATTATCCGTCGAATACTGCTGTGATGCACACGCATGCAATGTGGTCGATATTGCCACTTGTGGGTCGATAGCTGTGTGTTTCTCTGAGTGTGTTGGGATGACTCATGTGTGGTTTTCCTGCAGGGAACTGAAAGAGGCAAAGATGGAAGGACAAAGCACTACATCTCTGGTTTATTACTGCAGAGCTTGGCAGTTTAGCCTCTAACACACTCACAAGATTAACCCTCACAGGTCATCTCCTCACACACTCTCAAGATATGTGATCCTCTCTATAACTCTATTAGAAGAAATGCACTGAAGTAAGGGAAAATGCCCAGTCTCCCTACCAACAATAACTGTGAGGTGGATGAAATCTGTTGCAAATCCTGTAAATGTCATGTACTTACAGAGACTAGAGAGAAAGAGATTTCAGAGGAGCAACTACGAATTACTTGAGTCGTCATTTTATTACATTGCTACTGGCCAGACAAAGGATGTGAGGTTTATCTGCCTATGAGAAGGTTATAGAAATCATGCAAAGTTCCCAATGTTAGCAGGCAGTAAAGACCTAATATGTTATGATCAATAGGCCTCATAAGAGCTGAGAGAGAGAGAGAGAGAGGGAGAGAGAGAGATCTGGCCTGGGTCTGGCCCAGGTCCAATTATCTATCACTGTTGCCTCAGGCCATTGTAAGTAAAAGCAAGCAATTTTGTGAGCCATTCATTAGTACATCACATTATTGCTATTTTGTTTATGTCTGCGGACCTCTTCAATTTCCCATTTTTCTAAATGGGAGAGTTTTAATTGAAGGGCCTGTTTATAAAAACCTCATTTCCTTAGATGATGATGAGACCAGTTCCTCTGATCAACACACACACTGACGAGATTGATTTTTGGCCTGTGAGGTTTGTTATGTTCATTTCATTAAAGTGATAATGGATTTGCTAAATGAATTTGAGCAAACGCATGCAGCCACAACACCAACAGGGGAACACACACTTGAAGATAACAACTGTGTATAAAAGCAAAGTAGTTTATTTCTCACCCTACACTATTCTCTTGTGAGATGGGAAAGACAAGTTGACTAGATACTGCCATGAACAATCAAGATTTCTCACAAAATTGTATTTACAGAGGAAAAGAAAATACATATGCCTGAAATGAACTGTGTATTCTAAAGAAAATAATATTAATTTGCAATTTCATTGCCAAAAGGAAAGAGACAAACAAGAGAAAACCAAATATATGTATACAGACACAGAGAGTGAGAGAAAAGAAAGATGGCTGGGCCGTAATGTTACTGTTATGTTACTGCTAACACACATACTGAATCCAGTAGCCTACATGGCTGTGGTAAATCACTGGATTATGGAGAAACAACATTGCAGAAGGAATAAACAAGGTAAAGATAATAGATGAGAGTCATTCTGGGACATCTTGACCGGGTTATGCACACTGGTGCAGCACAGCAACAGAGAAAGATATGATGCAAATATATATCTCAGGTAAAGGTACACACACTCAGTTGAACATACAAGACTCAAGACATCTTCACTGCTACAGGACACAAGGCATGAGGAAGTTTTGGTTCAGATGAGAATAAATAACTTTGGGGGCAGAGAATAAGATGTATTCACTGTGACTTGATGCCCCTCTGCATGAGTGAGTCCATGATACCAGTTTTGACTTTTGAGCAAACAACGAGTCGATATTGATAGTTTATCAGTTTGTGTTTGGGCTCTCTAGAAAAGGCCAGCATTGGGTGCAGTTTAAAAGAGATTCTGAGTTTTGGTACACTGCTCAATGAAGCTTGACTTTAAAGCAATATTACGGTGCAAACCATAGCCTTGTTGTTCGAGACCACCAAATGCTGTCAGTAGAAAAACGAATGAGAAAATTTGGTACAACAGAAACTGAATAGCAAAACGACAGCTAATGCTAATCTGTTATCGCATATGGGCTTTAAGTGTGACAGTTAAGCCCTCAGGAACCCTTGAATACCTTTGCCATTTCATACACTCTCTAAATCAACATCACAGTGGTCTGTCTGTCTGTCTGTCTTAACCAAAGCATATATTACAGCCTCATGAAAATATAAACACTGTAGGACACAAGAGATTTAAAAGCAGACTGCTAACGAAAGCAGCCAACTTTAAATGCACACACACACACACACACACACCACACACACACAGCATACTTTCTCTGTCCCAGGTCTAGCCTGGCATATGCGAGCTGCTGCAACAGATGTGATTAGCCAATGACTGGAGACATGGCAAAGTTAAATAGGAAGATAAAAAAAAAACAATGAAGTGTTTGAGATGATCGTCCCATCAGTTCACAGGTCACTGTGGTTCCTCTCAGGGCACCAGATGAGTGTCCGCTAATCAACAAGAGATGCCAACGAGGCCTGACTGTCAGTCTGGTTTGTCTTGAGTGGTTCGCCTCTGACTGGATTTACATGTGAGTGACTGACAGTCTTATGTCTGTACAACAGGAAATGGAATGATGACATTTGAATGACTAAAACAGATAACAGAAAGGTTTTAAATACAAAGGAAAACATTTACATGGCATCTGAGAACAGAGTTTACATTGTTTTACTGTGGCTTGGTTTCTGCCTGCATCTTTTCTGCCCATCGGTCTAACTATCTGTCTCCTCCTCTCTTCCTCTCTCTGTCTGCCTTTTCCCAACTTTATTGGTCCCTGTTGTAACATTCAGTTTCACGACAGAGATGGACTCCATCCCTGTCGTGAAACTGATGAAATAAAGGGAAGACAAAGAGTTTGATGAAAAGACAGAGAGGAGAGAGAAAAAGAGAGAGAGAGAGAGAGAGAGAGACAGAGAGACAGACAGAGAGAGAGAGCAATGTCTGCTGGAGCAATCCATTGTTTTACAGACAGTCCCAGTAGGTAAAGGCATGGCATACACACACACACACACACACACACACACACACACCTGCATACATGCACACAGCCTCTAAAAATAAAATGAAAAACTTGCTCTTCTCAGTCCATTCATGTGACTGGAATTTTAAAACACTCTAACTGGTGTTGCCAAGGAGAGAGAGACAGAGAAGACACTCGTAGATAAAGAGTCACAAAACATTTTTTTTCAAAAGAAAGAAGGACAGAATAAAAGGTAAAAAGCAAAGTTGTCTCCCCAGGCAAGTCCCTCTGCATCCACATCCATGGAGGCTGCAGCAGCAGTGGCAGTGGCAGGTCTCTCAGCATGAGAGCAGTAATGGAGCAGAACTAAGCCTCCCCCCTTCACACACACACACACACACACACACACACACACACACCAGCACGTGTCCCAAAACGTCTCTGCTCCACATCTCTCTCTCCCAACATCTGCTAAAAGACACACACACTATCTTTCACCCTCTCTCTTTCTCTCTCTCTCTCTCTCTCACACACACACACACACACTCACACACTCCGTGCTTGAACAGCCACAGCAGCAGGGAGTCCAGACTGGCCCGATGAAGACACGGCTCCTGGACACACCTGCGAAACCCACTGTCCTCGGCACCATCGAAGCCTTTTAAGAGTCTGAGCCGATGGGGTGCCATAGAAGTTTGGAATAACATCCAGTCCACTCCTGTAAGTTTGGAATAACTTCCCGTCCACCCATGCAGGTATGGAATACATCCTGCCTTTTCCATGAGAGAGTGTGAGAAATAGTCCAGTGGTCCAGAGTAAGGATATGGTTGGGATTTTGAGGGGATGGGGGATGGGAGTCTGGGGGAGTCTTTCCAGTCTTTTCCACCAGAGAATCAGGAGGGATTATGGACACAGCCTGACTATTTGCCCTGAAAGGTTCCACACAGGGCCAGTCATGACCTTTCCCTGGGTTCGGCGCCTTTCTGATCTTCTCAGGGTGTGATAGTGTGTGTGTGTGTGTGTGTGTGTGTGCTGTGTGTGTGTGCGTGTGTGGGGAGGTGTCTTTGGGTTTGGGGGCTTTGAGAGGAAATGCGATCAGTCGGAGTCATCCTTACACACACAGTTGCACTCCTCATGGTGCTCTAGAGGGACATCTGTCAGAGACTTCTGCAGCCCACGACTGCCAGGTCTGTGCCTCATCATGAGAACCTGCAAACCATACACACACACACACACACACACACACACACACACACACACACACAGTAAGGCATGTGAGCTGTGAGGATTTAGATAATAAGACATTACTCTGTGTGTCAAGTATTCCGTCGCTATTGACCACAGACACACATTTTTTTTTTTTTTTAGATTAGATTCAACTTTAATGTCATTACACATGTATAAATACAGGTAACGAAATGCAGTTTGGCATCTAATCAGAAGTGCAAAGAGCAGCAAGTGCAGTATATACAGTATGCAGTATGTACAGTTAAAGAGCAAATTATATACAGATAAGAGTAGTAATAATAAATAGGCAGAAGAGCAATATACATGTAAGGTGAAGAGATAGTAAGGGTAATATACAGATGTGCTATATAGATTCAATATAAGGGCATGCGTTTCTGTGTGTATGTGAGCATGTGTGTGTGTGGTGTGTGTGTGTTACCTCATGGTACTTCTTTGCCACCCGTGTGGGCTGGCACTGGCAGTCATGGCAGCGATGGGCACAACAGGCACAGTTGCCCCCACAGCGCTGCACCAGTAAGCAGCTGGGCCAGAAGATCACATCAGTCCTCCGCAGCTCCTCACGCAGGGACACCGAGAAGTTACGGGGGGTGCAGCTGAACAGACGCACCTCCTCACGGAGTAGGTTTAGGTCCACTACACCTGCGCGCGCACACACACACACACACACACACACACACACACACACACCACACACACACACACACACACACACACACACACACACACACACACACACACAGACAGAAGTTATGGGGAGGAATAGCAATGCAGGCATACCTTCTTTTTGAAGAGTTCCAGTTGTACTTTACACATACACATGTACACACACACACACACACACCTACACACTACAAAGTAATGCTGAGAACAGCTATAGCAGATTACACACCTGATTATGTCTCACACAAAATTTCCACATGGCATGTATGTATGTATATGTGTGTGTGTGGTGTGTGTGTGTGTGTGTGTGTGTGTGTGTGTGTGTGTGTGTGTGTAGAGAAAGGGGAAAAGTAAACAACGCTAAACAGTCTTCCTGTGCACCCTGCTGTATTCGCCACTCCTACGCACTTCCAAACTCCACACTTAGTCACAGATGACTAATGCACTCAGGGGCATGTTGTTCTCGTCATTCACAATGATGGCACAAATGAGATTTGCATATATGGATATTTTATATTTATGGTGATTATGCAAACTCAGTTAAAAACTAAGATGAGACTATAGTACACTTTCAGTGATGAACAAATCCTATTAAACTAAATCTGAACGGGGAATCAGCATACAACCAACACAATCTTTAGTCAAGAAAGACAGAGCTTGAAATGAAGTATAAAATGAATCATTATAATCAGTAATCAGTAATTGCAAACGATTTGCTTTATTTTACAAAGAATACCATTCAAATATTTTATTCATGAAATGGTCTTCGTTCCACTGTGGAATAACACCAGACCGACAATCTGTTGAGGGCAGCTTGAATCTTACACCAATTCAATCTTTCTCTCTCTCTCTCTCTCTCTCTTTCTCTTTCTCTCTCACACACACATACATACACACACACACACACACACACACACACACACACACAGACACACACTATTTACTGTAACCTTTTCCCTTTCAAAAGCTTTATTGGCATGACAACACATTTCAGCATATTCTACATGGCAATATATTCTACCAAGTATTGAAACAAATTCAATCTTTCTGTCCCTATGGAACAAAAGCAGACAGGCTGTCAGGAAGGCATCAGAGAGAGATGGAGAGAGAGAGAGAGAGAGGGAGAGGGAGAAGAGAAGTATAGATCAGCTATAAGGGGTGTCCCTGACCTGATAGACCAGACTCTTTTCCTTTGCTGTGGTTGGAAAATGTGTTTAAACTTTATAGCTATTAGTTCTGCCTTCAATTTCTGTTCATTGATTGGAGATTTTAAAAAATCTTTTCGGGGTAAACCGAAGGCTTTGGAGAGAGTTCCCTGCCTAGTACTGTAGCAAAATGCAATATTGAGAGGAGGTACCAGGCTGCGCTAGCCTGGCTCCTGAGAGTCTCCAGAGTCAAGAAGCCGTTATTAGCCTAGATGGAGGAGCCCAGATCTGGCGTTGTGGTTGAGTTTCATAAGGGCTCTTAGCCACATGCTCACTCAAACCCACTCAAACAGCTGTCTCTCTGGATGCTAATCAGCCTCAGTGAGCAGTGTAATTAATGGTGGGCCTTCCTGAGGGCTCTGCGGTGGACTTAAGAGTAGTGGCCAGCCCTGGCTCTGGCCTCCTGCAGCAGCAATCCATTACCAAAAGCTCAGGCCCCAGCCAGGCAACACTCTGGCTCAATTCTGTCCCTGTTCCGGCCCAGTTCCAGCCCCATCCCTTCCAATTCCATTGCAAACCCAGGCCCAGTTTCTAGCCCCACTGAGGGCCCAATGCTGGCAGCAGCCATAGCAGCAGTGAGCCACAGGGGGCGCTGAACTACAGTGCCATGAGCTCAGGGTTTGGCCTTGTTACGGAATGGCAGAGTGCTACGGCCAGAAAGCCTTTCGGAGACTTGTGGAGGAAGCTTTATAGCTGCCTTGCATGCTGGTCCTGGACTGTGTCTCACACACTCTGCTCACACACACACACATACATACACACACACACACACACACACAGGTTCTGTTTCACACCTCAGGGAGGAGGTTCGCCTTCTCCTCAAGTTAAAATGAAGTCAGCAGTGTCAGGACTCTTAGCATTGCTGTCTACTGAGCGCTACATGGGCTACTGAGCGCTACAGGAATACCATTTAAGGATCATTTACAGCTTTGTAGTCACTTTTGCAGTCACTTGGGTAATTTTCCATGATTGCAAGATGCCTAGTGTCGCCCCTCGCAGAACAAAATCGGCAGTAACTCACATAGTGCATGAGCCTATATGATGTTGTATATACTACCTTGTCAGACATGACTCTTTGAAAAATTATTATTTGAAAATTATTATTGTTGGTTCCTGTTCTTTGGTTTGCAAACAAATCCACTTGTTTCGGTGAGAGTTTAGGGCATTGGTGGAAGTTACAAAAAAAGTCAGAGCCTGTGTTCAAAATGTTGTTTATAATTTGTGAAAATTAAACACTGATCTTATTTTCTACCATCATGATCACAATTTTTTGTTTCAATGTTTTAATTTGTCTGCCATATCCATTTGTTCCCATCATCTGCCTATGCCTGTCTGTCACAATCACTCTCTCTCTGTCTCACTCTTTCTCTGCCTATGTCTGTCTGTCACAATCACTCTCTCTCTGTCTCACTCTTTCTCCTCAATCTCTTTCACTCTTTCTCTCTCTCTATATGTAAATCCATTTCTCCAAGTTTCATCATCTCTTAACAGATCTCTTCTGAAACTTTATTTCTCTTGGCCTTAGCTTGAGTGTGTGTGTGTGCGTATGTGTGTGTGTGTGTCAGAGAAAGAGAGAGTGTGAGAGAGAGAGAGAGAATGTCTCACCCACTCTTGGCCCTTAGTGTGTATTATGTGTGTGTGTGTGTGAAAGAGAGCGTTGAAGAGAAAGAGTCTGTGTGTGTGTGTGTGTGTGTGTGTGTGTGTGTGTGTGTGCGCGCATGTGTCTCACTCACCTCTGGACTTGCGTGGCTGGATGAATGACTTGCCCAGCAGGTGCCAGGTGGGCTTGTAGAGGTCCTCCATGTCCAGCTGCCAGCGCTCGGGCTCCAGGTAGCGCAGCACCTCCTCCACCGTGTGCAGCTGGGACACCATCTCACTCAGCACCTCCACCGGCTGCTGCGCCGACACCGACACTGCTGGGGCCGCCGGGGAGGAGGACTCCGACTGCTGCAGGCCAGAACACACACACACACACAGGAGACAATAGCCTGAATAGATATTCACCTGAATAGATTATAGCCTTTACAAGCCCGAAACCCTTATCAGTAGGCAATGGCTGTACAGTAAAAGTGATGTAAACATACACACATACACACACACACAGGCATACACACACGCAGGCACGCATACACACACACACACACACACACACACACACACACACACAGGTGTATATGAGAACACAAACGTGTAAAGACTGAAAACATGCACACTTTCACAGACACAAAATAAGAAAAAAAGATTAAAGAAAAGATGAGAGACAAATGTAATTGAATACACACACACACAGACACATTACATCTATGTGCGAGTGTGTGTGTGTGTGTGTGTGTGTGTGTGTGTGTGTGCGTTAGTGTGTGCTGTCAGCATGTCAGCTCATTGTCACCTCTGCGGAAATACCTTTGTAATCCCCTTTGATTGACAGGGCAGTACTGAGACACCTTCAGCCAATGAGAGCTCCAATGACATTATCACCACGGTAACTGAAAAGGGCAGTTTATTTTTTTGGGGAGGAGGAGGATGCGGATTCCGAGAGGAAGAGAGAGGAAAGCTGAAATCCTAAGACCTGCCAATCAAGTTGTGCTTCAATCCGATATTCTTTCATCTGACAGGAGCAACAACACACCAGCAACACAACAAACCAACAGCACATCATCACACCAACAAGTCCGACTTATTAGACAATAACCAGGTCCATAACCTGGCCCAGACTGAGGTTCAGTGCTTTCAGATCTGCTCTGTAGGTGAGATGGTTTGTTCATCAAGGCATGCTTTCATCTCCATGTGGAGACAAACCCAGCTCAAACACAAGCATTCTTACAAGCACAACATACTCTTGGTGCCAGACATCCTGGGTGGGTTCTGTCACCAGATCAGACGGATCTACCTTTTGCCGGGCCATTCTTCCTGAGGGACCGTGGTGCGGTGTGGATCACTTTGCTCAAGCCACCCAGGTGGTTGTAGACAATAAGCTCTCACTCAGATGCTCTCATAAACAGGCCTCCTTTCAAAGCACACAGCCAGTTCATCAACTCCACAGCATCTGACCACACACAAAGGCCTATTGTAACAGTAACTTTAGTTTAGGAGGGAATGAAATGTGTGTGGTTTCAGTTTGAGTATACAAGGCTAGGCTCTAGACTTGCACAAATTTCTATCTGTTGTCAAGTTCAGTTCTACTTCCAAGGCTGGTGACAGGTGAACTGGTCAGATTTATGTCAGACAGTCTGTCACAAGGAAGGAAGTGGCTTATATTAGTCAAGGTTCTGACCATATGTGACATTTGAGTTGCCTATACTGTTGAACTACAGTTCAGATCCCAATCTCTGACCCTATGAACTTATCACAGACATTAGAGCCTATCTGTGACATCATGACCAGTCAGAAGGGATTGTCTGTGACCTCTGTGACCTTATCCCTATAAGCATAAGACAGGACCTATCTCTGACCCCGTGACATATAAAATCATTTCCTGACTACAAGCTGCACCATGTAGAAATCATGTAGGACAGTGTTTTATGCAAAATAACAAAAAAACAAAATCACGTATTAACCTCACCTGTGTATTAACCTCAGTTTACTAAACCCCACCAATAGAATCAGAATCAGATCATGATTTCATGACAAAGTAGAATGATGCAAAGAAATGCACTCCCATGCATTGCCCTCACCCATGTATTAACCTCATAGATCAGGGTTTTGCCTTTTGCTTGTAGTCTCATTCAATGTCTATGTAAAATGCCATACTATGATGTCATCATTATGCTCCTTGTTTTACTGTGAACAATGTCAAAGAGAAACTCTTTGCAACTGTAGGCTACTTTGCAAATTAGCATCAGTGCACAGCAGAGTTGCAGTCAGCCTTCAGATAAACACGGCACAGCTGTCTTTGAACTGTACTTGTGCATATTGAACCTCAGCGGAGTGACTTGTATTCTTTACGTTACCTTAGAAGACAACAGACCAAAGGCCCCATTCACCACAAGTTGGGCAGCAGTTTGCACCAGCTGCAGACTGTCTGTGCCAACTATGTTTATGTCAATCACATGAAAGCCAATGGGAGGAGAAATGAAATGTCTAAAAAACTTTTTTTCTTGAAGTGTTTCGCAATCTACCTGCATTGCCTTGGCAATCTACCAGTCTTTCATCTGGCTGGGCACCCCTATTATAGATAATCAAATCGATGTATCGACCTTAGTTATTAATCGGGACATTATGGTACCATATACCAGACAGTAGGACCTTGCTGTGATCCCATGACCTTATGTCAGACAGTAGGCCCTATCAGTGACCATTTGACCTTTCAGACAGTAAGGCCTATCAAACCCATGTACATGGGTAGACACACTCCTGATCTAACTGGATTAGTGTTTGAGATAAAGTAGATACTTCCAAGTCTTTGTCTGTAAGTCTGTGTTTGATAATGGAGTCAGGGCAGGTGAGACAATCCTGCTTTTGCTCCCGCTATATATCCACACTGCAAATGCTTTACTCAAGTAAAACAAATCTGTCTTATATACTCTTACTGTAATCCACATCAATAAAGAGAGTTCATCTTAGTAAGACTACCCTTTATTCTACCAGTCTTTCATACCCTTAAACTACCTCATAAATGGGTCATCTCAGTAAGACTAGCCTGCATTCCATCAGTCCTAATCCACATCATAAATGGTTCACATTAGTGAGACTGGTCTGTTTCTCACTCTCAATCCAAGCTAATGTCTGTGAGACTAGCATGTCTTCTATCAGTCGTTGTCTGCATACATTCACTCCATAAATGCTTCATCTTAGTGAGACTATCCTGTCCACTTTAAAGTCCGTATCTCTGTTAAGTCACCTCATAAATGCTTCAGATCAGCATGCATCGGGCATCTGCAACCCCACCACACCGCACTGCACACACACAAACACCCCTCAGCCTCACGTTGCTGGCCATGCCAGGGTGCCAGCTGTACGAACAGCAGCATCCCCACCTTTACTGGCGCTGATCTGCTGTTGGCACAGGATGAGAGAGGGGCCAGGGGAGCTCTTAGCAGTGAGAGGCTTTCAGTTCTCTGAGGGTTCCAGGTAGGGGTTGAACGATGGCGAGCAGATGTTAGTAGGGACATTTTTACAGATGCAGATGTGGTGGAGCAACACTTATGTCACCGACTGACAATTGGTCAAACCCTGGTGTGGTTTCCGGACCCAAGTTGCTAGTCTGTGTTGTCTTGAAGAGAAGTGTCTGCTGAATACCAGTCAGCATTGCTTTACTTACTTTACTTTGTTACAAAATAATGACAAACATTCTGCTTCTAGTATTTCTATACAAATACTGAAACAATACTGCTACAAAAAACACATTAACAGCAGAAACAGAATAGGTCTGAATGATGGAACATGGAACTTTTTAACACTAGTAAACATCAGTTCTAACAAAATGGGGAACTATATAATTTCCATGGTTACACAATACTGCTGTATTGCACAACACGAGTACCACGTCTGAGGTACCCCCTTACTCCCTGCCAGCTGACCTGTCTGACCCTTCAAGGGCATTGATATGGTTTCTGGAGAGGACTGAGCTCTGCAAGGAATTTTAGACAGGAAAGAGTCACCATCAGAATGTTAAGCTGAACAGAGGAAATTTGAAAAGCTACTGAAAGTTGGTGTGAATTTGATGACAGGCTGTAAGGAAGAGTCTGTAGTTGAGGCAGGAACACCTCTGATCCCCAAGAGGTTAGGCCGGGTCAGTGAGTCTGTAGTTGAGGCAAGAACACCTCTGATCCCCAAGAGGTTGGGCCGGGTCAGTGAGTCTGTAGTTGAGGCAGGAACACCTCTGATCCCCAAGAGGTTGGGCCGGGTCAGTGAGTCTGTAGTTGAGGCAGGAACACCTCTGATCCCCAAGAGGTTGGGCCGGGTCAGTGAGTCTGTAGTTGAGGCAGGAACACCTCTGATCCCCAAGAGGTTGGGCCGGGTCAGTGAGTCTGTAGTTGAGGCAGGAACACCTCTGATCCCCAAGAGGTTGGGCCGGGTCAGTGAGTCTGTAGTTGAGGCAGGAACACCTCTGATCCCCAAGAGGTTGGGCCGGGTCTGTTCAAGTGATTTAAAGTTAGAGGCCACCCGGAATACCCCACAAAAACAAAACAAATAGCTTTTAAAAGAGTGAGTTTGTTCCCCGTCTACAGGATTATCACAGAATAGAGGAAAGAAATTCAGTCCAAGTGCCATCTTGATGAATGTTGGTAATGTAAGGTGCCCGAGTTTTGAGCACATAAACAGTGCTACTCTTAAAGACTTAAAAAGAAATTCTTTACCCACTCTATGTTAGAGTTGTAAATAGAT
>PYXC01000089.1:1340000-1345000 GCA_015244755.2 Tenualosa ilisha | reverse complement strand
GTGTGTGTAGTTACTGGGCAAATGGGAGGTTCCTACAAGATGCTGTGCTTCTCCCAGCATGAGTCACAGCAAGAAGAAGGAGAGGTGAAGAAAAAGAAGAAGAGGAGAGGTGGACGAGTAGGGGAAGATGAGAGGAGAGGAGAGGAGAGGAGGAGTAGGGGAAGATGAGAGGAGGAGAGGAGAGGAGGAGGAGGAGAGGATAGGAGGAGGAGTAGGGGAAGATAGGAGGAGGAGTAGTGGCCAGCAGTCTCCCATCCAGAGAGGCCCAGCCATGGAGCCGCAATTGCAGGGTCCAGCTCGACCTCCGCTACTTGCGGGGCTATAAATATCCAGCAGGCCTCAGCCACACCTCTGCACCAGAGGCCTCCGCAACACAAATACACATACATACACACACACACACACACACACACACACACACACACATACACACACACACACACACACACACTCACACAAGTGGAGTTAAGAGAAGAGGCACACAGTCCATGAAGTTTCACAAGTTCACTCACGCACCCACAAACACATTCTCACACACATCGACAAACTTGTGAATTCTGTCATCAAATGCATTTTAGAATCTCATCGCATGCCTGTGTGGATAACATGACTCGCAGCCAAGAGCAATTTGCCTAAGAGATTACATATTTTACAGAACATTGCACAGAGGGGCCCTATTCACTATGCATAATTAGCTTCTGCATTAGCGTAGCTTTAGCTTTTAGACTTGTCAAAAAATATCCAACTTCCAATGTGTTTAATTTGTCCAATATGCAACTTCCAATGTCTCCAAGTATTTATTTTTCAAAACCTTACAAGAATTTAAGAGTCTGCGATTAATGTTGCAAAAGCAAGGCATGCGTCACATTTTAAAATTCATAACTGAACTGCTTTCCAATTTCCATTATGCAATCACATCTCGAAAAGAAAAACTGTATAATGTGAGCCTATGAAAGACACATAGCTGTACTGGGAGAATACTTTAGATCCTCTTTGCTTATAATTCAAGCCAGGATGGAGCGGAATGCTTTTGTTTAGTGAGAGAGATAAGACATCTTCATTGAGTGGACTCTGGCCAGCAGTGAGCGGGGTTACTGCCCACAGACAAAGCAATGAGAAACAGTGAGTCTGTGTGGATCTGACAGTTCAAAGGGCCGCCAGCCTTATGAATTCATGCAATAGAGGGGATGGACTGAGCTGAGTGTGTGTGTGTGTGTGTGTGGGTTGGGGGTGAGTGTGCATGTACATACTGTTGCTTGTGCATATCCACAAATGCATGTGTGTGTGTTTGTTTGTACTGTTGCTTGTGAATATGCCTGTGTGTGTGTGTCTGTGGTGTGGAGTGGTGGAGCAGAGGTAGTCTGGTTCAGAGCAGACACAACTGGGGCACAGAGCCATGCCAACATCTGCCTGGTCCACGCCATGCCATGATATGCCAGGACTTGACTCAAAGGCCAAAGCAGGGCCAGATATGGGCCAGATTCATTCCAGAATCAGCTGCTTCTTTGGTGGAGACACTGATAACATCCCTGAGTTTGAGCCTGCTAATGTGCAGGTTGAGTTTCAAGATCATGGGGCTGTTTGGAGACTGACAGATGTGTTGACCAATGCCAGGGGAAACGTCATTCTGGGCAGTCTGGGCAGGCCTCAAGTTGGGATATATTTCAGAAATGTGTTTCTAAACTTCAAATAGGGTGCTCTTTGAATACGTGTGTGGGTCTGTGTGTGTGTGTGTGGGTCTGTGTGTGTGCGTGTGTGTGTGTGTGTGTGTGTGTGTGTGTGTGTGTGTGTGTGAGGGGGAATGCAATTCTGAGTGCTTGAAAAACAGAGTCCATAATAGCCTAGTTTGGAATGTTTATTTGGAGTCCACTTGTTTACAACTACTTACTAACCTCCATGTCATTTTCACCAGTCCAGCAACTGTCCAACAAAGAACAGTCTCACAACAACAAAACATGCAAGACTTCTACCAGAGCTCCAGGACTGAGACGATAGACAAGAGAGAGAGAGAAAGAGAAAGAGGGATAAAGAGACAGAGAGAAAGAAAGAGAAAAAAAATAGTGGGGGGAACCACAGGCAAGACTGGGACTAGGCAAGGTGGTTGTTGCACCAGAGGTGACCTCTCCTTCGTTTCTCTCTACCTGACAGGCACGGAAAGAGAGAGAGAGGGGGGGGGGGGTGATACAGAGGGGGGTGGGTGGGGAGCTGATACAGATAAATGAGATGGAGAGAGAGAAAAAGAGAGAGAGAAGGGCTCTGTTTACACAGCCAGGACCCATCCTAAGCCTTGCTGCGACAGCTTCAAAACAGAGTTCATCTCCTGGCTTTTGTGAGGCAGAGGAGAGGCTATTAACAACTCGGTGCGTGTGGTCTGAGCTGAGAAAAAAGAGCAGGAAAGAGTGAGAGTGAAAGAAATGACACTGAAAAGAACGAAAGGAGGACGAGAAACAAAGGGAATCCTTTTGACACATAAGACAGGGCTCCAAGAGGAAAGCTCCATTACATTACAGACATTAGAGAAGTAACTCTGTCAAATTCAGTGCAACTGAATCAAACGCACTTTCATTTGTTTATGGTATCAAAGCTAAAGATGAATGACAAGATATTACAGTAAAAGAGTGAGACAAAGAGACAACGGACAAACCAAAAGGGAGACCTAAGGCAGGAAAAGAGCAAAAGAAACAAACAGAGGGAAACCAAAAGAGAGAAAGAAGAAGAATCGAATGAAACAAGGTTGGGATCTTTGCCAAGAGCAGAAAGGGGCGGAAAGTAGCACTAGCGCGGCGTTTCTAAAAGGCATTTAGCTCCTTTGTGTATGGATTACTTAGAGAAGACCTCTCACTTCTCAATCCAACCTGCATTGAAACTTGTGGAGAGCACCTACTCACACTATAATAATTTCACACACAAGCTCACACGCATAGGCGCACACACACACACACACACACACACACACACACACACACAGACAAACCCAGACACAGACACGCACGCAACCTCTGGTTGTTTGGAGAGATGAGGCCAGGAATTTTAAACAGGTGTAACCAAGCGAGGATGGCTCAGGGCAGATCATTGCTCCTGATCTGCTACACTAGATGCAAACATGCAAGGCTAAGGAGGCCTAGCGGGCCCACACAGAACGCCAGCGTTGCATAACACTTATTTTGTTTCTTACATTAACCATTATATAAGACAGCAAAAAGACAAAAAAAAAAATAGATGGAGAAAGAAAGTTGAGAGAGGAAAGGAAAGGAGAAGAAAGGGGTGAAGATGAGCAAAGAAGGAAAGAAAGAAAGAAGTAGTAGAAGATGAAGAGGAAGGAGAAGAAGAAGGCATGCACAGCATGTACAGATATGTTCCTAACCTGCGGAAGGAGCTTGTATCGGATGCTGAAGCCAGGCTCGGAGGGGAAGTACTCGTCTGAGCTGAAGCGGATGCGGAGCTGGTTGCCTGTGGAGACCTGCGGGGCCGGCACAGACTGGGAGCCACACCAGCGGCCCAGAACCACACCTGACACCGGTTCCTCCACCTCCACATAGTCATACCTGTAGCAACAACAACAATAACGAAAACTATGTGTGAATGCAAATGCTATGCAAAAATCAGCACTGATTAGACACCTATCATCAGCATCAGGAGACGCTCAAAAGTAAAACACTAGCGTCACACACCCACACAGTATCACACAAACACACACACGCACACACACACACACACACAGTATCACACATACACACACACACACACAGTATCACACAAACACACACACACACACACACACACACACACAGTATCACACAAACACACACACACACACACAGTATCACACAAACACACACACACACACACACACACACAGAACACACAAACACACACACACACACAGTATCACACAAACACACACACACACACAGTATCACACAAACACACACACACACACACACACACACACAGTATCACACACACACACACACACACACATACACACAAAGAGACATGACATGATGTAGTTCTTTCACCTTAAAACAACATCTGGAAACTCATTTGGATGCTACATGAAATAAAATATCGGCCTTATCTGATGCACGCTCATAATACCGCACTGTTATTAATAGTAATAGTGTTATTGTGGCCAATAGCATGACACGCTCCACAGTTTTTTGGACAAAATGAGCTCCAAAGTTAGCACTAAATGGCTACCCTGTAGGTTGAAAGCTGATTGAATAGAAAATGCCTATATTGTGTTATATTAATAATGATTACATATGTGTTTGTGTGTGTGTGTGTGTGTGTGTGTGTGTGTGTGTGTGTGTGTGTGTGCGCGCATGCATGTATGTGTATGCGTATGTGTAAAAGTTCCTCTAATGTCATTATCTATTCCCCTTAATCTACCCAAGCTTAGCGTCCTTGCCCATTGAGACAATATTACTATAATAACTCACTGATAATGGCTCTTAAGCTCAGTGTTAACGACTCTAAAAAGCACCAAACAGAGCTCTGGTAAGTCTTATTTACTGCTAGGGTGGATGAGCAGATGTACTATGGATCAGCCAAAAAAGACAGACACATAGATAGACATACAGAGAAAGAGAGAGAGAGAGAGAGAGAGAGAGAGAGAGAGAGAGAGAGAGAGAGAGTGACTAGGGAGATGCAGTGGCTCATCAGTCTTGGCTGCTTGTGTAACTGTGTTGCTGGTCTCCCCAGGATTAATTAAGTTGGCTAACATGTGCATGTATCTTTTCAAGGTGCCGCCCTACATTTATAACAAAGCATGGTAATTGTTGGAGATTAACGACTCCACCCAGTCCAATGACTTTTCAAAACATACATGCACGCACGCACGCAGGCACATGCGCGCACACACACACACACACACACACACGCAATTAATCAAAGCTTTCTCAACACAATTTGAATACAATCACAATTAAAGTCGTCCCTGAGTGATTCAGAGCGACATCAGAAATCTTGGCAAACCCAGAGCAGCAAATGTAATTGTG
>PYXC01000089.1:1330000-1335000 GCA_015244755.2 Tenualosa ilisha | reverse complement strand
CATACACACAACCACACACACACACACATACACACACACACACACACACACACACACCAGACCTGACCTGACCTGTGCACACACATGCTCACATATTCGAGAAAAGACCAGAGTGCATGCACACACACACACAAACACACACACACACACACACACACACACATACACAGACCTACATAGGCACACACTGTAAACTCAACCAGCACATACCCAACCCATCCATGTTCACATAGTACAAAACCACACACTCAACCTGTCCCAACACATATGCACACACACACACACACACATACACCACATTACAGCCTCCATTTGGATTGAACTGTGCTAGTAACCTGCAGTATAAGGCAAGTATGAGGAGAGACGAGTCCTACTTGCAGATGCCGTTCTCTGGGTCTTCCAGTCCGAAGCGCTGGTCAAAGGTGAGCTGGATGCGGGCATTCTCATTGGCTGCGACGAGTCTCCACACCAGCGCGGTGCTCCGTGGGTAGACACGAGGGAAGTTGGGGCTGTGGAGCTCTCCTTCTCCCTCCGCACTCACATGCACCGTCTTCTCATGCTGCGAATCCTGAACTCCTGCACACACACACACGCACACACACACACACACACACAGACAGACACACAGACACACACACACACACACACACACACACACACACACACAGACACACACACACACACACACACAGACACACAGACACATATGCATGTGCACACATACATTGGGGTGTGAGACTTAGATAAACTAGCACTCACATAGGTATAGATACAAAGATAAACTTAAGATAAGATAAGATAAATATCCAGAGCACACTTACATACATACACATCGAGAAACACACACAGATGAACTCAAACACACACACACATGCACACACACAACACACACACACACACACTTCAACATCTATCTACATACACATGCTACAAGCTCTCATGTAGATCACAAACAAACTACACTGAAACCCATATATCAATAATTATCAAGCCAGAGTCATTGCACCAACTACCACAGCCAAAGCAGCTATGCAGTGTTTACAAGACCTGGCAACCTCTTGCCTCACAGACACAGTGTAACTTTTCCAAGCATCAGGAAACTTTTTTAGAACCTGATGAGATGATCAGAGAGAAGCAGACAAGGACAAGCCAGTCAACCAGGCAGCCAAGCAGCCAGGCAGGCAGAGAGAAGCCAGGCAGCCCGGCAGGGAAGGAGAGAGAGAGAGAGAGAGAGAGAGGGAGAGAGGGTGGAGGTGTGGGAGGGAGTAAGAAGGAAATTAAGTGTAATGACGAGCCTGACTGCAGAAGTGTCAGATGAAGAGAGCCGCTGAGTGCTTGATGGGAGTAAAGTTACGCACCGCTGCACCTCCAAAACCACACGGGGGATTTCGGCAGCCCATCAGGGGGATTTTTACCCTCCTTGTTCGCTTGTTGACATTTTTACAGCGCGGCGTTGCACAACAGGGATGTGGTTGTTGGCGAAGGCGCATAGGCCATCCTTCACAAAGCGCGCGTCCTGATTTATGAGCGCACCACTCCGGATCATTTAGGCTGAGGGAAACTACAGCAGAACATAAAGAGGTGGCCTTCCCTCCACTCCTCACCCTCAGAGCCACTTAGCTCGTTTGACATCACGCTAACACACATAGAGGGGCTTTAATCACATTCAGTGGATAGAGCAGAACCCATACCGCTCCGTCTTCCAAAAAGTAATTTCTGGAACAAATCTAAAACAATCTTAGAGTGTATCTGATACAAACCTTAGTGTCTAAATTAACTTGTGTAATGGACGGTAACTTCAGTTTACCAGACCTTGGTGCTGAATTTAGAGCACACTGCAGGACATCACCCAGCTGTTTCTATCCAACGGCACAAAACTGTTTAGAATATTCTCGAGTGCGTGATAAGACTCACTCCAATACTCCACTGTGATGAACACCACAGGGAAAAAAAAAACTAAAAAAAAAAAAAAAATTTGCATCAATTTCTTAGGCTTGTTCTTGACCATATTTGGCAGTCAGTCATGAAACCAAAAGTCTGCAGACAAAGGTCATAGAAGGCAAATATAATTAACAGGAATAGGATAGCATAAAGGGTCTGAAGCTGCAGTCTCCATCCAGCTCCCTGGGGAGGTTAAATATCTTCTCACTATTGGCCACTGGCCCCAGTCAGGACCCAAATGGATTTTAGACAGAGTATTGATTAGGCCAGCTCGCATTCAAGGAGCCATTTAGGGGAGGTCATAAAAATGTGAATTTATTTATGGTTATGAGAGGACTTCAGGGCTGTTCTCACTGTCTGCAAACATGCAGGACTGCTATTATGGGATGGAGCAGAGTTAATGATAGAATTAACAAGAAGATACAGACTCTTTTCTCTTCCTCTCTCTCTTTTTCTCTCTGAAGTGTATTCATTCAAGGCCCCAGACCAGTCTTTCCTAGAATTAGCCAGGCAATTAGACAGAATGCCACAGTTACACAGACAATATACGAAAACCAGCAACCCCCACCCCCACCCACACACACAGAGACACACATTTCACACACACACACACACACATATTTACACACAAACACACACGCACACACACACACTTCTCTTCCTCACTCATGTTTTGACAGCGTCTGTCCTGAGGGCTGTGCTTCATACAGTAATTGGTTTTGCAACTCAGAGACACCTCTGAGGCCTACCTAACCCACAAGTCAGCTGCCATCACCAGCAGAGGCACACCTGAACTGGGCCGGATCCGGTCCAGACTTACCCCTGGTGTGGCCTGAACCCAGCTGTAGTTTGTGGAAGTGTGGAGTCCCCTGACACTGATGCTCCCCCCTTCACAAAGTCCTGGATGTGTGTGTGTGTGTGTGTTTGTGTTTGTAATAAGTTGTTCCATGTATGTGTGACCCTGACAGAAATCAGGGGGAATGCTGCAGAGTGCTGTGACTGGTTAGCACTGAAGGGCAAACTGTGCGGTAGGGCAAACTGATTAGTCTGTACAGCTCTTCCTCCCTACAGCTCTGTTTCCACTTTTTCTTTTTGCTATCCATTTCTCTTCTCCCCTTCTTTCACTATTCTTTTGTGCTTTTTTTTAGCCTCTCTGTCTCCAGCCTTTTCCACCACACTCATCATCCCTCTCTTTTCTGGTACTTTCTCCTCTCTTCTTTATCCACCTCCTCTCACCAACTAGTCCCGCCTCATGTCCTCTCATCTCGTCCTCCTGTTCCCTCCATTTTCACCTCAACTACTCTCTCTCCCTCTCTCTCTTTCATTTTTTTCCTTCATATTTCCTCTCCTCTCTACTTCTTTCCTCTCTTCTCCTCTCCTCTTCTCTCTTTTTCTGGTTTTCTCTCCTCCTCAGTCCTCCACTTTCCTCTCCTCTCTAATGTGTTAGAGGCACATATTTAGACACAGAAGAGGCTGGCAGACTGTGAGGCTTTGACCCCGCTGGGCACCCGTAGGCAGTGTTTAATTCTCACCCTTCTCCTGATGTCACATTCTGCAGCTCAGCTATAAACACACACACAAGTGTCTTCTCATTATCATGGCATTTCCTGACCATGTACTTCACCTCTCTCACAGTATCCACACACACACACACACACGCTGACCATCTCACAATTTTCACAAGCCTCAAATTGACAATAACTGGAAAAGCCACAAGTTGACAATAACTGGAAAAAAATAAGTGTATAAAACACAAACTGTCCAACAAAACAGTAAACACAAGTAATCCCACTGTGGTTCAGGCAGGGCTGTCTGCTCTTGTAATAAGGGCCGCCTTTTGTGTGCGAGAAGCAAGTGGTCTGATAAACACTTGCTAAATTACAGAGTCCATATCTATATTCACAAATGATGTCACCAAATAACCATTACATCATATTAGGAGCATAATGACAGTGTAATTGCTTTATGTGCCACCTCTTGAGCATGCAACCCTACACGTGACTCACGGCACTGCGAATGACTCACTCCGGCACCATTTCAAAAAGTCACCGGCAGTGAGCGAGAAAAAAAAAAACACACACACACACTCGCAGTTCTACGCCATTGATGATTTCACTCTCTGCTCCATAATACGGACAAGGGTGTGTGTGTGTGTGTGTGTGTGTGTAGCTTTGAGGCTTTGTATGTGCATGTGTGTGTGTCTGTGTGTGTGTGTGTGTGTGAGAGAGAGAGAAATAGATTCATGTGTAAGTCTCCCAAGTGTCCTGAGTTCTCGGTTAATGTAAACTAATAATGAGAGCCCGTATGAGCGCGGCAAAGTATAGGAGAGGCCTGATATGTGATAACACAGCACTCTGTAAACATCCAGTAACGTCAGCCTGGCCCGGCGCTTTGATGTGAGCAAGATGGGTCTGGGATCAACAGAATACCAGAACCCTGTCCTGCAGACAAAGAGCCAACACACACACACATGTGCACACACACACACACACACACACACACACACAGACACACACACACACATACACACACACTAAAACTCAATATGCACACAAAAATATCAATATGCATAAAAGCACAAATATCTCACATCTAATGCACAATTAAACACACACACACACACACACACACACACACACACACACACACACACACACACACACACACAGAGATACACGCCTGCACGAAAAGCTCTTCACACAAACACACACCCACTTCCCTCAATCCCTGTTCTTTTTTCCCTCCTGCAGACAGAGAGTTTGGCTCTAGTTGCCGGCTCTGTCCTCTGATGAATAGACACCTTGTCAGTGCAAGGGCTTGCTGCAAGATGATGCTTGCTCTCAGGAGGGGGAAAGGAGGCAGGGGACGGAGGCTTTCTGTACTAATAATCCAAACAAAAGCCCCTCCAGGCTATACTTCCTCTGCCTACACCTCACACACACACACACACACACACGCACACACTGTAACACACCGCAAGACAAAACATTTTATGGAGCAAAGTTATGGAAGAACGTCATATTGGGCTTGGCATTGACGAAATCCCTTTGAAGGGAGGA
>PYXC01000089.1:1287500-1320000 GCA_015244755.2 Tenualosa ilisha | reverse complement strand
TCTTGGGGACATTGGATTAATCTATTGTCATTCATAAACTCTGTCACAAAAACCCATTGCAAGTCCAAAGCAAACTGCAATCAGTGAGCTGCATGAGGTTTGACCCCGCAGACCTGGCGTGACATCAGAGTCAGAGAGGGCGTGTTGCAGTAACTAATCACAATGTCAACACTCTCCACCTGCATATGAAGCCTTTCCGTCTGATAGCGGAAGGCAAACAGCTTATGAAACAGCTAGTGTTTGCCCTCTGTATTAAGTTGTCAGGAGTAATGACGACCGATTTGGAGATATCATTGAGGCTGCGAGTTCAAGATGTTTATTCTGGGCCGGGGAAGAAAATGGAGTTTGTTGCCCAGATGCAGGATCTTGGAGAGTATTATTTAAGATTTGATCAAATGTATTATTTACGGCTTGACATAACATATCCGGACCTTTGTGAGAAGCTGCTCTGTTAATCTGTCAACATCCAAGCTGCCTGGCGAAGCAAATTGTTATGAAAGTTTGTGAGTGTTGTTTCTTCACCTGACCTTCATCCGAGGAACATGTCTGGGAAGTTATCCTGTCTTGAAGGGTCAGCTGCAACCTAGATGTGTTCTGTCTCCTGATTGGACTGGCAGTGATGTCCGTGTCACACAAAAGAGCACTCGTATAAATAAACACGATAACAGGCCTTTTTCTGACAAAGGAAGCACTGCATATCTACTTCACTCCACTTTGGAAACCTTTTCATCAGAGCCATCACACGCACACTTAGATCACTGTTGATCACTTTAGCTTTGCGTAGATAGGAGATTTTGCTGATCAGGTTCCTCCCATAAGTACAAACTACAGAATTGTTTGAAAGCTCTCATGTCTTTGCAAGGTTAGTTTACCAGCCTATTTCATATCACAGCTAATATACTGTACAACCTTTAGTAGAGAGTGTTCAGACAATTAATAGAGTTCTCTATGGTGTGATGCCCCTCTTCAGGCCCAAAGCCATTTGAACTGAGATCTCACTCCTCTCTGAGGGTCTAGATTTGGTCTGGCACTTGCCTGCTGTTCTGCATACAGTTCTGATGGTTCTCAGTTACATCTGTCATTATTCCCTTGCAACCTTGGCAGTTGGTATTACTCCTTCTGCACATGAGGCTGTTATTCCCTTCAATGAGCTGCTTTCAGACAGTCTCATGTGTTTGGGGTGTGTGTATGTGTTTGTACGAGTATGTGTGTGTGTGTGTGTGTGTGTGTGTGTGTGTGTGTGTGTATGAGTGTGTTCTTCTGTGCAGAACACAGCCATGTGTTCATTTTTCCTGCAATGCTATTCTATTGCTAAGCAATTTCTAGTTCCTCTTTTGTTCTTCGCGCGGTGCAGTTTTGCGGTCGTTCTTCCTGTCCGCAGCAGCAGCAGCGCTGTTTGTCTTACATAATTGGTCATTTGAGTGGGCTGGAGGCCACACATGATTAAGCACCTGGCCCCGCTGGCATTGGAGGTGCTGTCGGAGCAGAGCAGGGTGAGGAATCAGGGGCGACAGGAGAGTAATGGTGCGAAAAAACAGCTAAGAGGCCATCAGACACCGTCTGATTAGCCATTAGCGGTTAGCCTCCGCCTGACTCTCCTCCTCTCCTCTCCTCTCCTCTCCTCTCTGTCAAAGCCCAAGCTCTGAGCTCTGTTTATATTTGTGACAGGCAAATTGGGCTGCATATCCAGACATATCGTCTCGCTCCCAGAGAGTGAAGTCTCTCTCTATTAGTTTTGGAGGTCGGTGCTATTACATTTTCCTCCACTGTTGTTCCCTACGGTCCAACAGAACAACAAGCAGCACATGGACTGCTGTTTCTAGTGCAAGGAAATGTGATTGTGGCAGATGGCAGCTTTGTATTGCATGGTGAACACATCTGTTTATACATCTGTGAGTGCTTTGGGGGAGTGAGCGTTGTTTGTTGTTGAGGATTTTGCAAAGAATAAAATATATTTGTAGAATTTATTTTAAAAGAGATGTGTAAGCCCACTACTGTGTGTGTGTCTGTGTGTGTGTGTATGCATATGTGTTTGTGTGTGTGTGTGTGTGTCCATGTGTAGGCATCAAGTGTATGAAGATGGTCTTGGAGACACAGGAGGGATTTGTGATGGATGGTGGTGTTTGTTGCTGACACCTGAGTAAGGCTTCCATTAGGATTCAGTGTCTCTCTCTCTCTTTCACACACTCACACACACACACACACTAATGAGACACAGTCAAGCAGATGGTCCCATGCGGAAGCAACAGAACAGAACAGGGACAGAAACAGCTTTGACCACTAGAGCTGCAGGGCACTATCTGTCACACACATGCACGCGTGCACGCACACACACACGCACACACATACACACACGCAAGCACACACACACACACACACACTGACTATGTATGTATAACGCATGTGTGTAGACTTCATGGAGGATAATCCATGGCAACGTCACAGACAAATAAGATGATGTTAGGATATTAGTATACAGGGATATTAGGACATTGTTTTCTCTATGGTGCCATATCTCTTTTTCCCTCTAAATCCTAAAGGAATGAATCATCCTTTGAACTCTGCCTGCTGCTGTCTGCCAAAGACACAAGTGCCTAGCAGTGTACAGTGACTGTGTGTGTGTGTGTTTGTGTGTTTGTGTGTGTGTGTGTGTGTGTGTGTGTGTGTGTGTTTGTCAGTGTGTCCCCATTCATTCTCAAAGCACACATAAACATGTCTGTGTAAGACCCCTAACACAGACACATAGCAGCACATATCTGCTGGGACAGTCTTTAACAAACACAAACATAAGCATATGTCTACATAGGTGCACATGCACACACACACACATATGAACTTGCATGTGTATGTTCAGGTACACACACACACACACACACACACACACACACACACACACGCACACACACACACAATGGCAAAGCATTAGAGAAAGCAGAGGAATTGCCCACCCTGTTTTTTTCTCACTGCTTAACCCTGTTGACACACTATTATATCAGCCAACCCTGAACAAGCAACCTACCTAACACACAACAGAGGGCACAATACACACACACACACACAGACACACACACACACACACACAGTGTGCCTATACTGTCTGGGGCACTGTAATTGAATGTGTGTACTGTATGTGTGTGGCTGTCTGTGTGTGCATATGTGACTCTCTGCTTTAATACTCTTTCTCTGCTGTGTGTCAGCATTCAGGATTGGCTGTAATACCAGTGTGTCCACAGGGTCACATAGCGAAGATTCTAGTGAGGCTGACAGGGCACAAATCCATCTGCATTCAGGGTAAAAGATATTTAGTCCTTTGGGCATCAGTGTGTATGTTGTAAGTGTGTGTGTATGTGTGTGAAGAGTGTGTGTGTGTGTGTGTGCAGGCGTGTGTGTGCATACACTGTATGCATGCGTATGGGTGTGTAAGTCTGCCTGTGTGTACATGTGTGTGTGCGTTTGTGTGGACTTCTTCACGTAGTGTGTGTATGATTAGGTTACACAGGCTCAGTCTGCGATGGTCTCTCACTGCCGTATATCAAATCACAACATGTGCCAGGCGACATAATACAATCCAGCTGTCGAACGACTGTACAGAACTGATGACGAGTGTGACAGCTGTGTGTGTGTGTGTGTGTGTAATGATTATTTTCCCTTTCACATATGTGTGTGTGTGTGTGTGTGCATATGTCTGCATGTGTGTGTGTGTACATGCATGTATGTATGTGTGTGTGCATGTGTGTGTGTATGTCCGTGCATGTCTGTGTCTGTGTGTGTGTGTGTGTGTGTGTGTGTGTGTGTGTGTGTGTGTGTGAGTGTAATGGTTATTTTCCTTTTCACATTAGGTATGAAAACCCCCTGGGTTGCTGCCACGACTTAGCTGAAGCTGTCTATGTAATGAGCCTGAAAGTGTGTGAAAGTAAATCAGACAACCACAGTAGAGGTACCCGCCACCTACCCCCTCCCCTCCACACACACACACACACACACACACACACACACACACACACACATACACACCCTTTGGTCCCTATCAGAGAAGAGTGTGATTTCATCCTGGATCAGATAACTGCTTCTCTGGCCAGGGCGACTAAGATGGCTGCCACATCAACCCGCCACTTTCTCCACTCCTGCTGAGCTGCGCTCATGTGAAAGTTTCCACACACACACACACACACACACTAGCACACACACACACAAACACACACACACACTCACTAGCACACACACACACACAAGCACACACACACATGCACAAGCACACACACTAGCACACAACACACACCACACACACACACGCACAAGCACACACACATACACACACACATACATAAGCACACACACAAAATTGTCCCCTCTGACATAAGTGCACTTATAACACATTTACTGTTGCAGGAACACTAGAGAGGCCTTTGTTACTTTAAGTAGTATTGGGCCCAAGTCTGGATTTGTCCGCACTGAATCCTTATAATAGGACTGAATTGGCCCCAAGTCTGGATTTGTCCACACTGAATCCTCATAATAGGACTGAATTGGCCCCAAGTCTGGACATGATTATTGTCGTCTGGATTTGTCCACACTGAATCCTCATGACGAGGACTGGATGTCCGCATGACAGGACTGCATTGGGTCAATAAGGGCAGAGGGAAGGGATGCTACACCAGGGTAGTCGTCCCAAAGTACAGGGGTGGACTGCATCTGGTTACGCTGATGGAACAACTCTGGCCAGATAGTTGTGTGTGTGTGTTTGTGTGCGTGTGTGTGTGTGTGTGTGTGTGTGTGTGTGTGTATGTGTGTGTGAAGGAGGAAGTTAATTCTTTGGCTGGCTGGAAGATATTTGTCCCTCCAGAAAATCACAAACAAATCCACATTTCTACACTAGAATAAGTTAGATGACACACCTGATTCCCCCTGCCACACACACACACACACACACACACACACACTCACTCTCTCTCTCTCTCTCACACACACACTCCTTTGGCTGTACCCCTTCGACTTACACTCACATAGCCTTCAGCAGTACACACTCACATCATTATACACATGCACATCATCTCTCACACTCCCACTGGCAAGAACTCTCTCTCTCTCTCACACACACATACACACACACATACACACACACACACACACACACACACACAGACACACACACACACATACACATAGATCTCTGCTGGTGAGTCAGGGCATAGGAGAACACAGAGTTCTGCCTCATACCCACTATCCTGATGCCCTGTGATATTCTCCAGGCCACTGCGAACCTGTGCAGCACAACAGCATGCCAGAGCAGGGATTCTATTCATGTCACACCCACAACAAAATATAAAAATCAATGGAAAAATGGGTTTAAAAAGAGTCAACTTACAGTTGAATTACAATCCAAAGACATTTGGTATCTGGAGAAACTAAAAAAAGTGTGTTTATAAATGCATCAACGTTACGCTCGAGAGGACTTGGATTACAGTACATGGACCTAGATGGCTTTGTAGTCAAATATTTTAAGAGACTATTAGATTGCATTGCATTACTGCATGTAAAGTGTGTAAGAGATGGCTAGTCACAGGGCTGATGTCATGTGTACAGTATAGCAGTGTGGGGTCTTGGCATTGCTGGGACATACTTGTCCTCTGAATACCTCTGAATGCTTGCGGTCAACACAGGGAACAGTGACTGTCTGGAGCTGCTTCTGGGCTGGGAATGTGAACGTCAGACATATTTGTTTATGGGGACAGCTGTAGCAGATCAGGTTTGAGCAGTATAAAGGCAGTATGGTACAGTCTATATGGTTGTATATTTTTATAGTTACTGTTCTTGGTGTGAAAGGCCCTTTAGCCTATAGAATCCGGTTGCTATCTGGGCATTCCATTGGACTGGACATCACTGATCATCAACAAGGACCTGTTTTATGCACAAACAAATATGCATTGTCTCTTTCCAGTTGTGTAGGTGGGTTTGATTTGATGAAAATATATCAAGCAATTCAAAGAGTTACCTGTGTATTTGCAATGTTGCTATGTTTTAGAGTTTGGTTCGGAAGCAGGGATATTGTACTGCTATGCTGAAGCCATCTGAGTCATTTCTGAGGTGTGTGTGTGTGTCTGTGTGTGTGTGTGTGTGTGTGTGTGTGTGCATGCACACTCCTGCTATACTGCCCCCTCACACTTCATTAAGAGTAAGTGCTCTCCCATTGCCATGAGAGTAATGGGAAAGGGGACGGTCTAGTTTTTAGAAGCTCCATTGGAGGTCACTCTCTGACCTCCTAGCTTCTCAGAGCTGGCGACTGAGTTCAGACTGAAACCAATGTCTACAATCCAGCCTCAGACCCAGCGAGGGCCTCCAAACAGACAGACAGACAGACAGAAAGGCAGACAGAAAAAGCTTTTTATAGCCACAAAAACATTCAGTGGATTCAGACTTCTGTTATATTTTGTTTTCTTAAATAACATAAATGTATGGAACTGCTTTCTAGGCAATGTCTTCCAAAACACACATAGAGCGTAACGGCCGGATCTGAGATGTTTATTCATGACATTTCCTTTGACCTACCCCAGCCGTCCCATCTTTTGTCATTCTTAGCTAAACGTGTCATTCTTAGCAAGCGTTTCAGGGGGTTCAGGCAGTGTGTCAGTCATCTCTACTGAGAGAAAAGGCTCTTTGAGTTTGAGAGACAGCCAAGGAGAGATAGAGAGAGAGTGAGAATGTGTGTGAATGTGAGTATATATACGTGTGTGTGTGTGTGTGTGTGTGTGTGTGTGTGTGTGTGTGTGTGTTTGTGAAAAGAGATGAGGGGTAGGTGGAGAGGAGGGTGGTAGGTGGTGGTAAGGACGTTGGAGGGTTGGGAGAAGGGGGCAGGGGGGTTCAAAATGCTTCACTGACAGAGAGTGATGAAACCTGCCAAGGTATGCAGACATGCCCTCTAGAGACAGTAACCAAGGTTACCAAGGTCAACTCATCACCTCTGCCTACTGCCAGCAACCGCGCAAGGTCTGAGGAATTCGGTTTGCTCTGAAAACAGGCAATATCCACACGCAGATTACGCTTAAGTGCTCTGACTTAACTGTCCCGGAGGTGAGCTGTTCATTTCCTTCCCAGCACAAGCATACACACTCCCAGTACCTAGGCTAAGAGTGCCATCTAAATATTAGTGCTTTGCTGTCCCGACATCGAGCAAAAATGTCACCGCAAACAAACGCTGTCTTTCTCTTCACAACCACAAACTTCATCTCAAATTCTTTTCCTCTGTCAAATTTTGGCTCAAAAACAAACTTTCATAGACAAGTGTGTGTGTATGTGTGTGTATTTGTGTCAGCAAAGCTGCTATAGGATATGACCATGTCATCCTAATGAGGGAGTAAAAGAGGTTAGCGAGGTCAAGCCTCTCTGACAATCTGACAGGTGTGAGCCAAGGATGCAGTGGTGTCAGCCACTGACTGACAGGTATTTATGCCGACAGGTAAGCTCTGCTCAGGGCAAGGGCCTGCTCCTCCCTACCAGTCTAGACAGAACCAGATACTTTGCCAAAAAAAAAAAAAAAACATAAGGAAAATAAACTGAAATAAAGTGTTTGGTTAACTGAATCAACGTTAGCATTAGCGCAGAGCTATTTAGAGCTTTGAGCTAGCAAGGGTGGAGTGAATCCTCTGATGCCCAGTGCCATGTTGTTTCAGTGCTGTGCCTGTGCCCTGAGTTTGCCCTGTCTGTCCCCATGTCTGACCCCCCTGCTCCCAGATGGCTACAGCTAAAGGGATACACTACTCCAAAAGGCCACACAGCTTTGGCAAGTCAGAGCACATACTTGACAAAAGTTGACTCCAAGGTGCCCAGACGACCCTGCTTTCCAGGGAGAGTCCCTGATTTTGGTGGTCTGTCCCCAGTAAAATACAAGAAAACCCACTTTGTCTCCGATTATTGAAGCTAAAACATTACTTATTTTAATGATATTGACTATAGAAATAGGAATGTCCCCAGTTCCCAAGGGAAATTCAGAGACATTTTTCTTTTCAGAGATTGGTCACCTTACTGTGCAGCACTGTACATGTGTCTCAGCTAACTGTAGATGCTGAAATTGATTTTGGCTCCAGAATCAGTTATGATTCTTTCTCTATATCACCAGCACTTTTCCTATTCTTGAAGGTTCTTCAAAACATCCCAGGAGGTTCCTCCACACGCCTCAAAAGTTCCTCCAGGATCTGGTGGTTTATACCTCTATCACAAAACAATCTTGTCTGTGTATCTAATCCTTATCAGGGTGACACAATAGCCCAAAAGACATGGAAACCCCAAAACAAAAGGCCTGCCCTGCTCTAAGGAGTGGTTCCTGCACATGACGGAGGTTGTGGTCAGGTACAACTAATGAATGTTCCCTCAAAGGCCTTTGATCTGCTGCCTGGCCCATGTACCTTCCTGTACATGTTTGCGCTGTGCTGTCTTTTAAAGGCTAAACAGCAGGTCACGGTGCTCTGGTTGCACCAGCGCTTTTGTGCGCAGCTGGGCGTATCGGCCTCCCGTATCAGCATGAGATCTCCTAAACTTAGACACGAGGAAGCAGCTGCTCTTTAAGATTACTAGTCTCTTTTTTAAGAGGCTGAATGGTTGACTGGCTGAATGTATTGGCTGGTTTTGATCAGAGATAAGCACTGGTGGATTATGGAGCATTTTAGCCTTGCTCCCCTCTTTGACTGCCTGGATCAGGAGCAGACAGTGGAGGCCATCAGTCTTCAGACACAGATGCTACTTAACCACAGGTCTACAGGGGTCAAGGAGGATAAGTGTGATCTTCCCTGAGCTTCCCCCCCCCCCCCCCCCCCATGATGGACATATGGCTGCTAAACTCTTTCTTTTCAGAAGTTGATTGTTTAAAGTGCTCTTTCACTGAAACATAATCAGTGGCACAAATCACTCTCCCATCCTCTCAGGACCTTTGTGAAGATCTATAGTAAAAAAAAGCCCCCTGAAATCCAATACCCTACATCCTTAGCCTTAATTAAAATGCTTTTGATTTGGCACAGATTCAACAATGTCAAAAAAAAATGTGCTTAATTTTCCCTCCTTCTAATGTCTACTTGTGGTGCTTACATGCACTGACTGGTGCTACCGCACAGGAACAGCACAATGATTAGCTTCTCATCCAAAGCCTTCCAGCACAACCCACAGCTGTCAGTCTAGCCATGCACTGCAGCACATGCTATTAATCAGCTGATGATGTTCAATCAAATGACCAATATAAGCACAATGTCATTGTGTGCCCACATAGAGAGGTTGGATTGAATTATACATATGATATCTATCAGTTTACATGGTCCCTACATTACTATATAAGAGTTATATATGTTGTTTATATTTACATTATCCAAAGCAACTTATATTTGTCAATTACTTTTAGGGACTGTCTCCCCTAAAGCAACTTAGGGTTAAGTGCCTTGGTCAAGAACACAATGGTGGTAAGCTGGGATTTGAATCCGCAATTTTCAGGCTACTAGTTTAGTAGCCAGGTTCCTTACCACCACACTAACACAGCCATGCTGACAGGACTTCTCTATGTGGGTAAACAAAGAGGATTTAATAAAGATAAAGGATGGGAACTTAATAGCAATATAATGAAATGATGTAAATGTAATATTAGGTGTTAATTAGTGAAAAGATGAAAAGGTCATAGTGGCGTTTAATTTTATTTGAAATTGTTATGCAAGAGAGTAATACTCTTGCTGTTTGACACGTGTTGTTACAGTAGACTGTTGTCCATCTCTAATGTGATTAACAAGACTGGACAAGTAGCGTCCAAATGGCAATATCAACAATCATTGGAGCATTGCAAAATGAGACACATTGCCTCTGCCTCATTGCTGTCTCAGTTGCACTGTATTGTGAGCAGCCATCTAAAACGCATCTGATTTGACCCAGCTCTAGTCCTGATCCGGATCTGATCTGGCCCACATTTGGCCCTGATCGGAATCACATTCATTCCATGGTCACGAACATGCCTAACTGATTTCTTCCCTCACTTGGTAATAACAACCTGGAACAACATCAACAGTGAACCATCCCACCTACCACACACAAACACACACATAAACACCCTGACACACCTTCAGACAAATACACACAGACAGACACACACACACACACACATACACACATACGGGGAAAAGGAAAACAAGGGGGAAAGAAAGAGACAGCAGATCTCTGACCCAGTTCCTTCCTTCAGCCCGTCAAACTCGGGTCCTGTTCGGGCCAAGAATGCACACTCAGTGCCCCACATGACAAACGTTAGGCAGGCCTTGGCTTGCTCGCCTGCCAAATCCGTCGTAGTGCACTTCAACTGTCCCGACAGCAAAAACATGGACACTTTTAGCTCCTTGCAAAAGCAGCTTCAAGCACACAGCTCCCAGCAACAGCCGGCTCAACAGAGACGGCGACTGTGTTTGGGTGGTGTGTGACTTTATGACATGAGTTTATGGGTGAATGCACATGCAAGTTTGTATGTGTGTGTGTGTGTGTGTGTGTGGGCATGTATGTGTGTGTTTTTCTTTATACAGCATGTATTTTGTCTGTGGGTATGGACATACCTGGCCTATATGGGCACTGTATGCATATGCATGCATAGGTGTGTGTGTGTGTGTGTGTGTGTGTGTGTGTGTGTGTGTGTGTGTGTGTGTGTGTATGTGATACATCTTTGACACAGTACTCTGCTTTCAGCCAGTCACATCTGTGTGTGTATTTGGAGCACAAACTGTGTCCTACTCCCTCAAGCAAGTCTTTGGACTGAATAAAACTTCACGCTTTTTTAACGTTTACCTCACTCTCAGCCTGGAGTGTCATTTGGAACCCACACACATACTGTGTGTCTATGTGTGTGCGTTAGAGTGTGAGTGTATGAGAGACAGAGAGAGAATGTGTGTGTGTGCGTGTGTTTGAGAGGGAGAGAGAGAGGGAGAGTGTGTGTATGTGTGTGTATTTGCGTGTGTGTGTGTGTGTAAGGGCACTAAGTAAAAACCTATCCCATCTCCCCATGTCTGGGTCTCCCCTCCAAAGAACACTGAAACTCAGGTTAGCTGAGAGCCTTCTCTGCCCGCAACACAGACCCGTTTGTCCACGAGAGGAACAGGCAGGAAATATTTGTGACCCATTACAGGCCCACAGGGCACTCGCCATCCTCATGTAGCCCCTGGGGCAGATATTACATCCCCGTCCACGTTTCCAGGCTAAAGTATAAACGGAGACGCTATGGAAACCACTTAACACAACAGAGGGATGGTGTGGACACGGAAAGCCATGCTGGAGCACTGGAGAAGAAGTCATGGTCTTTACGCACATCCAAAAAAAGAGCCCTCTGAAAAAAAGTAAAGAAGGGAGGAGCGAGAGCTCATTCAAGACACTTTCCTGTACTCATCTCAGCTATGAAAACACAGCATTTCTTACTGGTATTACATGCTTGTGTGAGACCATCAGCAGACAGGGAACATCGCTGAACTTGTGTTGTATGTGTTTGCCTGGAATGCTCCTTAAAATATTTTGGCAAATGCCTTCTTTGGTTGGCTGATTTATGTTGGCAAAATTAGTCATTTTCAAAAAATGAGCAATTGAGCTTTTTTGGTCTCATTTCGATTCTCTCTCTTTCTTCCCCATTCCTTTCTCTTGGATAATATTATTCCTCACAGATAGCATCTTGTTAGCCTGAGGCACAAACAAGTGGATGTTTCCAACCTTATAAATGAATGAAAAAAAACTTTACCATATATAAATAATAATTTTAAATGAAAATATTACCATGCACACAATGTCCTGTTACCGCTTAAAAAGGCTGTTTGAGTAATCTTTTTGGACAGTTTGTTGGCCTCTTTCCAGTCATGGGCAACCATATTCCTGCCCTCAGGAGCCTTTGCCTTTCCCCGTATCAAACTTTAAAGAGCTCCTTTTTTGCTGACATTTCTTTGAATGTGTGTGTGTGTGTGTGCCTGAGAGAGAGAGAGAGAGAGAGAGAGAAAGAGAGAGAGAGTGTGTATGTGTGTGAGCATGCGTGTATAAGTATGTATGTGTCTGCAGTAGGGCCTGTGCTCTATGTGTGTGTGTGTGTGTGTGAGAGTGTGTGTGTGTGTGTGTGTGTGTACGTGTGTTTATTATGTGTGTCTGAGGGGCAGTTGCTATAGCATGGCAGTGGTGAAAGCACAATGAACAATGGTACAGTATGTGAGGCATCCCTGGTGGGGTCCTACGTGGGGAGCCACACGTCGGGTGAGTGGGGCCGATGAGCCCTCTTAACCCCATTCCTACCCTCTAATCCTGTAATCTGGAGACCACGCACACTTCCCTCGGGCCTCGGGTGTCGCTGAGAGGGGCAACATGAGATTAGGGGTGAGGGGAGAGCGGCCGCACTGGGGGGCAACAGAGGAGCAATCTGCTCTCCTCTTCTTACACGCTCCTCTGCTCACACAGGCATTTGAGTGTGTGTGGTGTGTGTGTGTGTGTGTGTGCGTGTGTGCGCGCGATAGAGAAAGAGAGACAGAGAGAAACTCTGTATCTGCAGGCAGTATCTGTGCATGAGAGAGAAAGAGAGAGTGTATGTGTGTGTCTGTGTGTGTGTAAACTTGTATGTGTATGTGTGAGTGTGTGTCTCTCAGAATGAGGGCTGCCATTAGTAACTGGAGAAGCAGACCATCCTATATACGTCCAGCTTTGTACCTCTACTGGACAGTTTGAAACGCATCAAGACTCCAGGACTACTTTGCATGTTCAACACAGGACCACATTCACTGATTGATCTGCAAATGATGTGAAATGGTCACATGATTTAATCTTTAAATGTGATAACATTTAGTGTAGTGTTACAGCCTTGATGTTTTCAGGTATGAAGAACAGCAGACAGCTATCTTACACTGACACTAATATGAAAAGACAGCTGCTAAAAACTAGCGTAACACACACTGGATATTCAGTGTGTTCAACTAAATATAAAACAATGAGGTCCAAATGGCAAACCATTGGGCATGTGCATACAATGAACTGATAGAATAATGCAAACCTATGTTGCCCATTTGGTTGTGTTTGATTGGTCTTTGATTGATAGGATCCCCATATTATCCAATTACAGTGTAGTAGAGGTGTATATGAGGTTCATTTCCCAGTGCCTTAAGAGACAGACTTATTTCTAGTCAGTATAAGTACTATCTATATCTCCTGGCCAAAATCTGAGGGTTCAGTTACAGACTGTGCTTCCCTGATCGTGCACCTAACTAAACTGGATCGGACCCGTTTTATACCCTCAAGGTTAGACAGATAAGGTGGCGGTCAGCCATGCATGTCCAAACCCTTAGGAGTGACACTAAGGCACACTCACAATACAAGCCCTCCAGGCTTAGTGAGTGTGTGTGTGTGTGTGTGTGTGTGTGTGTTTTCTCTTGCAATTGCATGCATTTGCATGCTTATCTGTTTGTTTGGCCTCCTTGAAGGAAAGGTGAGAGTGGTAAACCTTCTGACCCATAATGGCTGAAATACATCACTCAGCTACACATTAGTGGTAGTAAGCAAGGTCCCCCCTTCCCTATCCAATGTCTTGGGTTTTCAATGTGTTTTGGTGTGATTAAAAGCCGTCCTGGTAATGGTGTTAACATTATAGACAACTTCCGAGTGCATACCAATGAAACTTAATGTAATATTCTGAATTGGTTGCTTGGTTAATGTACAATCCCTCCATCCATGCGTTCTACATATCACCATATGAGCTAAGCCTAGGTATTAATGCAGTTGCTTGCAATTACACCATAAGTATACTAATCCATATGGGCCTATTGACCTGCAAACTATTCAAATGATTGCAGCGTGATCAGAATGGCAATTGTCCCCTCTGTGAGATCGAGGTAAGCTTACTGGGCGCCTATACAGTAGCCCAAATCCATCCATGAGTTTGCTGTTTGTTGTTTTGGCTTGACATAAATCAGACGGATTATTATTCTCAGAAAAAATAGGCTATTTTACCGACCTCACAAGCAGTCATTGTAGTTGACGTTAAGGGGTACATGCGACCCCTATACGTCAACAAACAGCTGTAATTTGTAAATGGCCAGTGTTGGACATATGTGTCCAGAACGGCTGTCACAACCTTGCCCCCCACTCTAGTTTATTTGAATTTTAAGAGTATGTTAAATAGAATCGTTGACGAAAGCCAGTTTTTTACAAGCCCTCTCAGCAAATCGGCAAGGTTCAGAGGCTAAGCAAATTACACAGCTGCGGGCTACTCGCACTGAATGAATGAATGGGCCCTTTCTGCCAACACAGAGTAATCGCTTCTTGTGGTACACAGGTTTCAGGGGACCCTCTCCCCAACTCCCCCCTCTAAACACACACACACCGGCACACATGAAAGTCAAAGGTAATTTCCACTTCCTATCCAGGATAATGCTGTTTGAACCGAATAAAACGCGGTCATTCATTGACATCTAAACTCAAGCAAGATGTTGTGAGGCGACAGTGTTGGCCTGTGGACCGTTCAGTGGCGGAAGCAAGGCGGTGAGTGAGAAGGTAACTACGTGACCGGTTAAAGGGGCTCCAGACTTGCACAAACACGAGCTTGATGTTATAGGAATGAGGCAGCTCCACTTACCGTTCTGTTCCTTAGCTGCAGACTGGTGAAATTTACTGATGTGACTCGATTCCGCTTCCACACCATGTTGTAGGAGAGACGATACGAGAAGCACAACTAATAAGTGGATCATTTGGATTCCTTGGAGACAGCTACTATAGAACACTGCGAGTCTGTATCACCACGCAGAAAATGCGTTTAAAAGACCCCAATCCGATTTTGGAAACATCTGTAGGTGATGGCAAAGTATCCTCATAATCCTGTTAAGCGACAACCAGTTAAACTAATTCCGGAATGAAAAAGAGTTTGTGAACGCTTTCCATTAACTGCGATAACTTTCAGACCACCTTTACGCAGGAGAGCCAGTGTAGGACGCACCTGTTGCCGAAGTTCAGAAAAGTTTCAGAGTGGCTTCTGAATGAATATTAATTCAAATATGGACCATCCTTTTATTCCAGTTATGCTTAAAATTGCAGTTCTATGTACCTGTACATGTATAGTGTTAAACGGGTCACCAAAGTAGTCACTCAGATTTTGGAAATCCGAATAAGTTTGTTATTTTGCATTCTGCTCTCCAGAGATGAACTGTCCTTGATTTTCAGAGGTTTCACAGCAATTCTCGTCCAAAAAACACATAAAAACAGTTGTAATGAAAAAGCAGCTGGGAAGTGTTGAAGGGATGTGGACAAGCGAGGAGAATTCCTTTTCAGCTGTGCGGCCGCTCGGTGCGAACTTCACTGTTGGAGTGGACTAAGGCTGAGGGTCGGGAGGAGAGTGCAGACTGCCAAGTGACGACACAACAGGTGCTATACATAAAGTCGAACTCCTTTCTGGAGGGAACTCCCCGGAGAGGCGGGAACCATGCAGGAGCTGCAGCTGTAATTGGGTTCAATAAAAGACTGTTTTTCTCTTATTTCCAAAATTGTATGTGTGTCCACCTTAGTTCACTACACGCGCCGCTTTTGAGGCTCCCTCGTTGCGTTAATCGTTTTCTCGCCGTTTCTGACCAAGCATCAGAAGGAAACTCAGACTGAGAATTCCTTTATGTGTGAATAACTATCCTTTCTTATGCTGTTGTCCAACTTTGTCATTAACGTTATGCTTATTTTCACTTTATCACAATACCATTAGTCAAGAACTAATGGTATTTTATTTCCCGTCCAATCTAATGACTCACAATTTACACATTGGCTATAGTAACGGTTCCCCTATGGCAAATCACCATGTACGCCCTTTAATCACTTGATTCATTTGGACGTGAAATGTTTACGAGTTTGGCAGTGGAACTAGCCTGCCACTTGGAACACATTCGTCCTCCATTCGCTTTTCCAAGTTTACTTAGCTATGCCGCCTGCTCTTTTCATCACTTCGTCTCTCATTTGTTTCAACATTCCGAAATGAGAACAATTCCTAATACGATGATAGGGAGATGCTGGAGAACCTCTCAATTTGTCATATCAAAGTGGTAGACAATGCAGTCATACCCCTGCTGCCTCCTGGATCTAATTTCCGTGCCCTGGTTCTGCACGGCACCTTCTGGCAGCCGTTTCATGTGGTCACTCTCATCTTCTCGTCATTGGATTCCTGCCGTGTTTCTCCTTGCTAAGCCCTAGGATAGTCAAAACAAGTAGGTATGAACACACACAAGTCACACACACACACACCACAAATCTGATTCAAGGAGACATGATGCAACACCTCAGCAACTCTTTTCCAAGAAACTTTAAACAAGCGCCGGAATCTAAATAAAGAATGAAAAGTTTGTGGGTCTCCGTCACACATATGTGCGTGCGTGTGTGTGTTGTGTTGTGTTCTCATTCTCCTGGCTAACATCAGCTGTCCAGATTTGGGCCTGGGAGTCTCTGTACTGTATAGTGACAGATGCTGGCCATGTAATTACCTGACTGCATCCTGTGACCAGTGCTAGACCCAGGGCTAGCCAGCCATAAAGAGGCGCTCATGTGCAGAATGGCAGGGCAGTGAAGGCCAGCTCCTTTGTGCTAGAGGGAGTATCACATTCCACCCCCAAAAAGCTTACAGCAGATGTCAGCACCTTTGTCAGAGGAATCTCTCTCTCTCTCCCTCTCTGTGTCTTGTTTTTCTATGCGTCACTTTTTCGTTCTTTCTTTCTTTCTTTCTTTCTTTCTTTCTTTCTTTCTTTCCACCGTAACATCCCCCTCTTTCTGTATGTTTGAATGTCATTTGTATCTCTCTTTCTCTCTCCATCTTTCTCTATCCCCCTCCCCTCTGTCTGCTCTCCATGTCTGACTGTGTGGTATGCCTCTGCCAGCATCTATGGTGGTATTGTGAATCACTCTGACTTTGATTTAAGACAAGAAGCACAATAAACTGAGGAAATTGAGAAAGAGAGAGAGAGAGGGAGAGAGAGAGAGAGAGTCCACATGTGTGTGTGTGTGTGTGTGTGTGTGTAATGGGGGTGGGGGTTCCCACTGAATGGGGGGGGCTCACCATGTCATGAAATCAGAGCTGAGGAGAAGGGGGAATGTGTCCAAAAGGCATTTCACAAGTGACAGAGAGTGGGGAACACACCGCATTCTCACAGAATCAGACTGACTGTCAACACAGACATACCCTCACACTCTCTCACACACCCACTCTCTCTCTCTCTTTCTCACACACACACTCTCTCTGGGGTCCCCTAGAGGTCATACAAACTCCATTCACCACACTAGTCTTTGACCAAAAGTATTTAGACCTAATTATCTAAATAGGCCTGCTATGTACTGTAGAACATCAGTCTTCCCTGAAAAAAAAATCTATAATTTCCTGAATATAAGTTGCAACATGTATAAACTGCACTACAGTGTTTTAGGCACTCCCCCCAAATGTATTACATAGTAGTCTCATAGCAGAGGACATTTTGCATGATCAGTTGGTCGATCGTTGATCAAACTCAGTTGATAGTTTTGACTCTGAGGAAGACACTGGGTGTCAACGCCTTAGTCGTTTGCACTCAATATAAGATCATAAAGGATACTCAAACTGCTTCATTTTATTCTTGGGTTCAGTCTATAGAAGTAGTCCAGGACCTGTTGCTAATTCTGGGGTCCTGTTCCATTAGGAAGCCTTGACTGCTAGTGAGCACCTTTTTAGTTAATAGTTGCTTGATTTTGGATTTGAGACCGTTATGACAAATGGATTTTAGATTGGTGACCATTATGACAGAAATGGATTTTAGATTTGAGACTGTTATGATAGAAAATATTGTGATAACAAACTTATTCTTTATCCCGGCCTTTCCTCTCTCACACAGCCAAGTGAATATATCTGCATGGGCATAGTTTTGAACTCATCCAACTCATGCTATTGTTAAGTTTAGATGCAATAAGTTGTAAGATGCAAATGATCACACTGACGAATAAAAGATGGATATGTGCCATGCAATGTGTGCCAAACAGTTGTACCAAAGCCGCTATGAAGCTCACAGTTGTTCTATCAGTAACAGCAAGACAGCAAAAAGCATTGAGTAAAACTGGCCGCTCTATTTCTCATGTGGTTCGAGGAATGAAGTCAAATCACCCTGTTGAACTGCAAGTCCATAGTGCATTTGAAGGGCGGTCACTAATCATGGCATTCTGCCTTGAGACTAGAGACACCTGGTGGTACACCTTGACGCTACATTTGTCTATCTGTCATATCCTTCAAATGTGTGTGTGTGTGTGTGTGTGTGTGTGTGTGTGTGTGTGTGTGTGTGTGTGTGTGTGAGTGTTTTTGTAGATGTATGACATATTGATGTGTGGGTGGGTATTTGGTTGTGTAATTCTGACACATACTCAACCTGGGCCAGTGTTAACGTTGCAATGCTAAATCCACAGTGCTAAATCAGATTATCTCAACTCTTGGCTGCACCCCCAGGCTTCGCATCTGCAGATCTCTGCCCTTCCCAACACTTTATCTGCGCAGATAAAAAAACCTGCTTGATTGCCCCTTGAAAGTCAATGCCCCCCCCCCCCCCAGGAGGAGGGTTAAGCTCTTTTGTCAAGAGGAAGCAAAGTGGCTCCACCAGCTCTGTCACCACCACCTTTCTGTGCGCTCAGGCGAGGAATGTGTCAACACTATCGGCTCGCACTGATAGGGCGCGGGACGGATGGATGCCAAACACAATACCACACTCTCTCTCTCTCTCTCTCTCTCTCACACACACACACACACACACACTCCCAATGGCATATTTTTGGATTCGCCCGAGTGCTGTCGGTCAGAGTGAGGGCCGTAAGCCAGGCGTTGAGCATTAACCTGAGAACAAGGCCTCCTTTGTCCCAGATGAGCCACTGATTGATTGTAAGCATTGTAGTGGCATGCATTGGATATGGAATTGTCAAACATGGTTCAGCTGCATGGCTTTAATTGAATATTCTATACATATGTTCTCTCTCTCTTTCTCTGTGTGTGTGTGTGTGTGTATGTTTCCATGTGTGTGTCCCTTACCCATCATCCCTATAGCAGGATGAAGGGCCATCGCTGAGCCAAGTTTCTGCCAGAGTGTGAGGAGGTATTGGATGTCGGTAGTGAGCAATGACTGAATCATTAGGACTAGACTGCATACCATGGTGGACTGTGGTAATTATGAGAAGTCAGTATTTTCATGCTTCTTTAAAGGCTGACATTTCTCCAATTCTTGGACAAGATGAACCTCACCAAACAGCAACCCCACAGATCTCTGGTCAGAAAAAAAGATGCTGGGTTCCAATCATGACATTTCTGCCTGCTTTTGACTCTTCACTTTTCCCTTTCCCCCTGACTTTCCCTCCTTTCCTCCATCTGTCCATTTTTTCTGACTTTCTCCCTCTAGCCTCCTCCTGCTCCTTCCATCTGTCTCTCTCTCTCTTTCTTTCTCTTACTTCTTTCTTCCGTTTTCTTTTCTACTCAGTTTGGTGAGCGTGGTTTAATTTTGCATGGGAAGCAATAAGCAGTTACACACACACACACATGCACACACACACAAACACACACACACAGTTCTCACTACCATTCCCCAAAATATCCATTGTGCGTACTAATCTGCATAGAACCTTACACATAGAAGTTCATTCCCTATTCCAACCCCAACGTATAGCCTACAACACACAGGTGTGTGCATGTAAATCACTCATGCACACATTTAGCACAATCTCTCTCTCTCTCTCACACACACACACACACACACACATACAGATTAACACAGACAGAGACAAGCTTCCATAGTGTTGGCAGTTATCCATACATCAGGTTGGCAAACAACCCTCTGAGCTGTCTTTTTACAGTAACTGCTGTGTATTTTAATGGGATTCTTCACCTTCTAATGGCCATATACCATTATAGAGAGGAGAGGGTGCAAGGTTCTTGTGAAGGCTAAAATGTACAAGACATGAGAAATAACCCACCCCTTATTTTTGTATCCATATATCTCCATTTGTCCTCTATGAGAGGATGTAGCTGCCATTTCTTTATCTCAAAACTATATATTTGGATATATTTGATTGATACTGTTAAAAGTTGACTGACAGAAAACAATGAAAAAAATCTATGAAAGAATGTATAAAAAGAAGGATGTTCATATATATATAACAATAAGGATGGTCATATTTTGTGGGAGAATTTGAGAAGCAATCCTCAGAGATATTTTGGCAATCCAGTTGGTGTTATTTAAGTGATGCCTGATATTTGCTTTCCTTTTTGTCTCTTTTTAATCTGTGAGCTTTTAGGGTTTGGATTAAAACAACAACAACAACAAAAAAACTGTGGTGGATGTAAAACTGGAAGCTTGGTGGACATAAGCTGCGGCTTTAGCCCTCTGGCCTTACATAACCACCAAGGCGCTATCGCTCCGGCTGGTGAGGCGTTGCGCTGAATTGAGATCCATGAAGACCGCTACTGCGCATGTTGCATGACAGGTACACACACGCCAAGACTCCATCTTGAGCATCTTTAGTCAAGGCAATTGGACATCCCATGCATTCTGCCAAATAACATTAAAACCCCGTTTATGGTATCGGAATAACAATAAAACTGGCGGCGATGGAAAAGTGGCATGTTGTTCTCATCAGCTTTGAGTGAAAGGCGGAGAAGCAGGCGATACGGACCGCGCTTGGTCATGAAGGTTCTCTAACGACTCTTTGCACTGTCAGCTGTCTCCAGTCGGTGTTGTGTTCAGTCATCGGTTTATCGGCAAAGAATGGTGAGTAAAATCGCCCCTATTCTTTTAACAAACAAAATAAATATGCTGGTTTGTTTTTCTTCCCGTTATCGTTTGCATGCGATGTGCTGGCATGGCGCGGGCATACGGTGTCATGCGATGTTATTTCCCTCTTGCTTCGCCCCAACCCCCCTCTCTCATCATGGTGGTCGCTGTTGCTCCGTCTCATCTGCTGCCAGACCTGCCGCTGATGTTTCTGCTTTAGGGGCTGAGAGAGGCGTCCGGTTCTCCTGGGTTTCACTCCACCCTTTTGACAGCTCAACTCACTTGATGCTCGTTGCATCCACAGGTAGTGATGCCATAGGCTACGGTTTTTCGTGCGGGCTGTAGGAGGCTTTACTAAACATTAGCCTACCACGCGCTGGTCAGGTAATTGCATTGCGCCGATGCTGATGGTGATAGCACGTCCTTGTGCAGGCCACCTTAAAGCGCCTTTTCTATCTCTGTCTTTTGCAGTGATGTCTCAACGTCAAGTAAGCGAACCAGTCTGAGCCCATTTAAAGGCGAATTCCTTTAATATGTGATATAGTAAATTGGAATTGGACCACACACAACTCACGCACGTTATTGGTGATGACAGATGAGATGTTTTTTTTTTTTTTTTTTTTTTTTGTAACAGCTCTCTATTTTAAGGATACATGAAGGCATATTTTATATTCTCCACATCTGACCTGAGGGACAGACAGCTGTATAATAAGGTGTTTACCGTGCGGAGTTAGTGTGGTGTGATTTGCATTTCAGCAGGATGCATGGGGGTGATATATGATGATAAATGCTCCAAGAAATTCCAAGGAAATGGAACTCTGACCTTAAAACTGTCAGGTGAACTGACACGTGCTGATGTTCTTCACCAGAGAAGCTGCAGGGTCATATGTCTGTGTGCTGACATTTTAATGAAGAGGTAGAGGATGTCAAGCAGTGGGTCGGTACCTGGGGAGGAATATAAGAAAGGGGCATTCAGCCAAGAAATTGAGGGAAAAAAAAAAAAAAACGAGAGAGGAGGGATTCTTTCTTTCTCTCTTTCTTTCAGTGGAACTCATTTGTTTTATTCATTCTTTTATTCATTTTAATGCTCTATTTCTATAATTCTGTATTTCTTATTCTGTTTCAGTGACTTTTATTCTCTCTGTCAGTTTTCACCAGTTACTGCTTTATTGTCTTCATTGTCTCTCCCAGTTATGTTTATTGTCTCACTTTCCTTTTTCTGTTACTGTCTTTTCTCCTCTCCCTGTCTCTCCTGTGTATGTACTTCTATTCCCTCTCTCCCTTTCTTAGTGTGTGTGTGTGTGTGTGTGTGTGTCTTCTGCAGGTTGTGCTGTTCCAATGTCAAAGGAGGTTAGTCATTAGCTTACAGAATCTGCTGAATCAATGAAACCTACTCTCGCTTTTCCCAAACCAGGGCTCTGTCTTGCTTGCAAGCAAACAGCTTCATGAGTGTGGCCAGCAGCCCATTTCTGCTCCAGACGATGAATAGTCAGCCAGAGGTGGCGGCCAAGGAGAATTACGGAGGCACACTTTAGAGGCGTCTAGACAGGGACCTGGCAGCAGCCCACGTAGGGGAATCCTCAGAGTAAATCGGGGGTTCCGTATCGGAATCACATCAATCTGCTCTCAGAAGCATCACCTCGACGGCATTGGCGCCGTACTCAGCACAGTTCAGGGCTCCTTAGAGCCATTTCTAGATCTCGCATTTCATTTACGTCACCTCGGAAATACATTATTTTCATTATCAGACAGACATAGAGGTCGAAAAACAGAAGTGATGTGTTTGGAATGAGGATTAGGTCAGTCGAGGCCCTGGACTGTCTGACTGCTTGCAAAACCTTCTTGAAACAGCATTGGGACATAAATCTAAGTCCACCTCCTGATCACCTGACTGTGTTTGTCCTCTAAGAAGACATGCCAATGTCACTGAAACAGGCCTGCAAGAAGACTTTATTGTCTCTTTTCATTTACCAAAAGGACTCGTAATTTGTAAAAACGCTATAGGTCAAGTGTACATTTTTAGTAGTATGCAATGCATGCTCCTTGGCCATTGAATCCATGACCTTGATAGCCCACACAGTTCAGTTAGTGAAGCTACTCAATTAGTTTGGGTTGAGTGCTTCTCAGTTGAATTCTCTTTCCAATGCAGTTCTCCTGTTCTCTTCTCTTCTGCCTCTGAGGCTGTGATGGCCAGCCGGCCAGGCTGCCACACTGTGTGCTCCAGTTAATGTGACGCTAGCCTGTTTCGTGCATTCAACCATGCAATGCTAATCAGAGCTATGACAATCTGCTTGAAATCTAGCTCTGTTTTTGGGTCAGTTTCCACTCCACAACTGCAGCACTTGTGAATGATGAGCTTGTGATTGATCGATTAATTTCTTTCTTTCTTTCTTTCTTTCTTTCTTTCTTTCTTTGCTGCAGACGGTGTGGCTGCAACCGTGCAGGATGAAATTGCTGAAGGTGGCTCTGCTGGTGCTGGTGCTGGTGCTGTGCGTGTGGATGGAGGAAAGCTGTGCTAAAGAGAAAGGTACCAAGAAGGGCAAGAAGAAGGGGAAGCAGGTCTACTGCCCTTCGTAAGTACCGCAGATAAGATGGCCACAAGGTCACTCTTTCATGGAGTCGCTAAATTGACTGTATGAGTTTCTTGAGCTGTGTTTGTAGTCATCACAGCGAGTAAATCATTCTTTGTGAGGTATCACCTAAAAATTACATTAGTCAAGTCTGTGACCTACTGACCTAATGATTTCCTTATGAAAAGATGCAACTTTAGCTGCTACTTCAGGGACATGAGATAATTTTTTTTTATTTTTAAAGTGATGAATGTTGATTTAAGGAGATTTGTGTGCTGACAACAAATCTCATCATAAGCATTGAAGCTTGGTGATTTTTGAGAGTGCCATTTTTGTTACCTCATTGCCAGTGAATTATGTGGTCTTGCAATTAACTGTAAGACGATCAGGACTGTAAAAGTATACAGAAAATATGAATTCTGCCACATTTCTTACAGTTTCCCACATAAAGTATCTTTTTATTGTTGAACTTTATACATTAATCAGAAAAATACAGCTGTGTGCAAATGTTTATCATGACTTATAGCTTCATATAGATTACAGCATTTGTAGATTTTTCTGTATGCAAAGAATGGATTTGCAAGTGTAGAACATGTTTATTGTACAGACTGCGTACAATAAACATGTTTCTGTGAATTATGTTTTACAGTTTCAGTCATTTCTATGGTGACAAGTTGCGATACACACATACACAACATATGAGATTGAATCAACACTTGTATAAAACTTGGCATGCATGTTTAGCTGGATCTGATCCTTTTGGGATACTAAAACTGTTAACTGGCTTAACATGCTTTTTAGGTGTCCTCATGATGATGTGTCTTTATGGTCTCTTGAGTGCTGTTGTAAATTTGGCACCATAGGGAAGCTTTGGCTGACACATTAAGTTGTTCTTGCCAGTTACATACTGTATTGTAGGTGGAGGAAAACAGCTTACAGTATGCAAAAGGAATGTGTTTATATTTTTCCCAGTGACTCTTCGACCTCCTATGCCCCCACTGAGTTAGCTAAGCATCACATAGCCAGCAGACTTGAAATGTAAAGTCATATCTTAAGGTGTAAGTATTATCTCTAGTCATCATTTTTAACTACCTTAAAAACATAGATACATCGCAAATTACACTTGGTTACGGACTGTGGTCGATTGTCTTTTTTTGATCAGTAAGCTTCCTAACTAACTAAGTGAAATAACTTGAAAGTGTCTGTAGCGGCAGCCCTGATAGGAGCTGGTGGATTCTCGTATGCTAATGGGAAAGGTACAGCAGGGCTTCCTCTCTTATCTCCTTTAACATAAGACGTTTAATTCCATCCCACAATTCCTTGTGGTAGCAAGATTTAAAAACCCACGTCAGTAACATTTGTTGGACTGATGCCATTACTTAGCAATGGTTAGGCATTTACACAAGGCAAATGTGTAATGGTTTTCTATCTGACGTTAGCCTGGTTGTTGATGGGCTTTTGTGGCAGGGTTTATTGTACCGCAAATGACTGCCTTTTTAGCTCTTTCGTCAAAATGCAGCATATTTGCAACTGCCACGAGTCAGTTGTCCGTTGACACTGAATGTTGTAACATGCAGAAAAAAGGCCTGGGTGTTGATCGACCACTGTGTCAAATTCCCTATTGTACAGAACATCTTTTCTTTCCCAGTGGTTGTTGCCTGTCTAAAAAGCCTCTGGTGAATTCAGTCAGATTCTCGTAGCACTGCGATGTTCTTTTGCTAGTGCCATAAAGTCAGATTCTCGTAGCATTGCGATGTTCTTTCGCTGGTGTCATAAAGTCTCACACTGAATTCTTTGTCACATCTTTCTAGTCTTCATGAGGTTGTCTATAGAAGTCAAGAAAAGTGGTTAAGACAGGACATTTTTAATATTCAGCTGTTGTAAAATGTAATAGTATGTAAAAGTCTGCTCAACCAGACCCATGTATTCTAAATAGCTTGAATTGGCCAATAGCTTTGCACCTGCTAATTAGATCTGTAGCTGGATGTTTGAAGAGTCTGACAGATCTATTGCTGACAGAATAAAGTGTGTGTGTATGTATGCATTTATACTGGGAGAGCAATGGAATGATGGGTAATTTCCATCTCCTCTGCTCCATGGAAACGGAGGCAGAAGACAGAGGAGGCGTTTGAAACGGGTCCCAGTGGATTTATAACTTCAGATTTGATTCAGCTGTCACCTCCCCACACCTCTGCGCCAGACAGACTCAAATATAACCCAGACACAGATGCAGCTCTCCCACCCATCACTGTTTATATGGGTTTGTAGCTAGAGGAAGGGTGTGTGTGTGTGTGTGTGTGTATATATGTGTATGTGCCTGTGTGTATATGGGTGCATGCTTCTTTGTGTGTGGGAGTGTGTGTGTGAGAGAGAAAGAGAGAGAGAAAGGAATGAATAGAGAGGGAGACAGGGAAAGTGACGAAGAGAAAAGGATAGAGATAGAGAGAGACAGAGGGAAAAAAAGAAAGGTAGAGAGAGCAAGCTCCACCTGCCACATATTACGAGAGACTCTTTGATTATGGGATAAAGCTGCTCTTTAGTCTTGCCTTAGAAATCCATCCTATAATTTGTGTGAGTTCATATAATGTAAATAAATTAGAATGTTCCCAGTGGGATACAGTTCTAAACAAAGCTCAGATGGTTGCATGCCACCCAGGAGGACTTAATAGAGTTTAGAGTCTGGCCAAACACACACACACACACACACACACACACACTCACACACATTATCATTCTTGGCATCCACACACACACTTAGACTCCCTACACACGCATGCACTCACAGACACTCACACATATACGTAGATGGCCAACTGCCATCATGAGATTTCCTGCACCCAGACCATCCTACACACACTACACACACACTCTTCCATCTCCCGGCACATTTACTTTGCGTTTGAAGTAATCACGTAATCAGAAACACACACCGTCTGACTGCTGCCCCTCCACCCCCACCTCAACACACACACACACACACACACACACAGGATGGTTTGGGGATGGTTTGGGGATGGAGTTGATGGGGCAGACGCTTTCTGTCTGGTGTTTTTTTCAGCCCCTGTTCTTTGCTCTGTCTGGTCCCTGCAGGCAGCTCTCTTCAGAGGACCTGGCTCGCGTCCCTGCCAACTCCACCAGCAACATCTTGAACAGGTTACTGATCAGCTACGACCCCCGCATCAGACCCAACTTCAAAGGTAAGGGCTCGGCTCTTCAGCTCCTCGTCATCGTGCCTCTCCTCTCCTCTCCTCTCCTCTCCTCTCACTGTTTGTCAGAGTCTTCACCCCCACCTTATGTACACACACACAATTGTACACACCACCACACACATACACAGACACATGTGCACACACAGCAATGAACACACACATAATCCAAAGTGTCTCATTAGTCAACTGACAGACATAAAGTCAGACAAACAGCCTCTCCTAATAGGACCCCAAATCTGTATTTGATTCCTGAGTTGGCCTGAGTGGTTCTCATGCTAGTGGTCCTGGGCCAACATCAATAGGATGTTTCCACCACCACCCCACCAATGGATTTCGGGCATGATGGCATGATTGCCTACCTCATAACACCCCCTGAAAGTCCTCCCCATCCTCCATCCGCTCTGCACTGGTGCATATGTGCATTGGCCAAGGCACAGGGATTTGCTGTGCGAGAATGTATAGCTGGCAGGCAAATGTCTTTCCATACATACCATGTGATGTGCGGCTTTTTCCCCCCTGAAAGCTGCGGTGAGCAGAGCGGTCTGCTTTTTGATGGCGAAATGAAAGGCATGAGCTGAACAGCGCGAATGATGAAAGCATGCCAACTGGTGTGCCTAGATTCCTTCCCCAGACAGCCCGGCCCACGGCACAGGTGCCTTTCCAGATCACGTTTCTGCACCGGATCGTCTGTCGGCGGTGGGACTGGGAGGGAGTATGAGATTGAGAGCTCTTAAAGCTAAATGGAATGTGCTACCCCATATACAATCTTGACACGCAATCTATACACCCACTATACGTGTACATTAAACTCACAGTACAAAAGAATGGCTTTAAAGGAAAATTCTGGCACGTTTAAACCCGATCACTGAGTCCTGTCAGTTGGGGGAAAAAAAAAACGAACATAAACCGAATAGCAAAATAACACCTGAAGCTAATCAATAGAGTTTCTTTGCACCCATTGAAATATCATGGTTGTGTGTGTCGTATGTCTGTTTGCTCATGTGCATAATGTTTTGTTTCTTTGTATGAATAAGTTAAATGATATATCTCATATACACATACATGTGTGTGTGTGTGTGTGTGTGTGTAAGCGTGTGTGCTTTCCTTTAGGCGATGGCTGTGTACGACTCCATGTTTGGCCTCTCCTAGGCATCCTGCCCTGCCCCAGCTCTAGTCTGATGAAAGCTGAACATTTCCATTACAGTAGTTTAGCTCGCTAGCCTAATCTCTTGAGCTCAGGGCTTTTATATGGCCACCTCTACCATTAATTGCACGTCATTGCCAAGCAACATGCTATACTGCAGGCTCCATTTTCCAGTCGTGTGTAAATGAAGTGTGATGGGTTATGGTGGCGAGGCCATTAGTGAAGTGGGGCCAGAATGCATAGTTTCTGCTAAGCCCTTTTAGAGCAGGTCGTGTCAGCATAACGCTTTGAAGCATTAAGTCTTCTATCAAACATCAAATTATATACGATGTCAACTACCAAGCAACAGTCCCACAGTTTCCATGCCATTTGCTTTACCGTAAATGTGTATTGAATGTTTTAGGAAAAGACATAGTAAGTGCTGAAATCAGCAGATGAAAAAAGGTGAAAGAAATGTCATACTGATAGTTATCCTTTTTTAATGTGTGTGTGTTATTATTACTATTAACACACATTTAATGCATTAGGTGTACAGTATAGTATTATATCATTAACATTACATGGTGTTTTCTTCTGTGTGAATCTACAGGAATACCGGTGGAAGACAGAGTGAACATCTTCATCAACAGCTTTGGGTCCATCCAGGAGACCACCATGGTGAGATGCCAACACCCTCCCATCACTCTGCAGTCGACTGCTGAGATCATAGAAGAGAGGCCCTCATGTTGCAGTCAATCTGAGTCCTACCATAGATATTAGCGTAGCATATTATGGCTGCTTAATGCAGACTGGCACTTTATGAAGGATCTGAGTGGATCTCTTAATTGCTTGTGTAAAAAAAGCCCTTTAAAGGATAATGGAGGAGATTAAATCCAAGGTCGCACAGTCTCCTCGGTAACACTGTTTAAAAAGATGCCGTCGCTACTTTCCCTCGTAACTCTGCTCTCTCTCTTAAACTCAACCCAGTCATAAATGACGGTTAAAAAGTACATATCAATCACAAAGCTGTCACTCTTTCCGCCTGCATAAATGATTCAAGGGATTTTTGATTAGTAGAAATGTAATGTAATTGCCTGAGGAGCCGTGAATATTGAGAGCGATTTATCCCCTTCATAGCCACTATCCGCCAGACCCAGGCTCTGCAATCGCCCCCACCCCCCACCCACGCACACACACACACACACACACACACACACACACCACACACACACACACACACACACACACACATACATACACACTCACACACAGACAAACACACACACACATACATGCCACAACCACACTGTGGAATTAAAATTGAAGCAGGCTGTTGGGTTTTGGCTGTGACATTCATCTTCCTTAACAACCCTGTGGAATGTGAATGGCTGTGAATCAGACAATAAGCCCAGCAACTTTCCCCTCTGTCCTCTGAGCCCTCCCATCAGCGGACAAGAAGAAGAAGAAGAAGAAGAGAATGGGAGGGAAAAAAAGTACATCAATAATACTTCAAAGAGGTAAAGCGACGTGAAAAAACATCAGATGTGAGATAGATGTCAGATTTCAGGCGGGAGGCGGCTGATCTAGGGATTTATCCCTCATCTCTGTCTCTCATTAAATCACTGCTACGCCAGGCACAGACACCAAGGCACAGACTTCAAGCACAGACACAGAGACATAAATATGAACCATGGACAGAGACACAGACTGAACACTGCCCTTTGGCACAGAAAGCAGGCACAGACACCAAGGCAAAGATGCCTAGGCACAGACGCCAGGCACAGACCCCTAGCACAGACACAGAGACATAGCTGTGAACCACAGACAGACATACAGACTGAACACTGTGCCTTGGCAAAGGCAGGGGCGATCAGATGTGACATTCACACAGAAGTACAGACAGAACACTCCAAGGCACACTCCCGAGACTCACGAGCGTGAAGTACAGTCATCAGATGGGCTGGGGTAGACTTCTCTGGCTCTTTGCTCGTGTCATCTCTCACACACACACACCGACTGAGGCACATCTCATGTGGTGATCGCTGTCGGTTCCGTCATGCCGGGAGTGTCCCGTGGTCTCTCAGCTGGGCGGTGATCAGATGAGTGTGTTTCATGCCCGCAGAGAAACCTTGTCAGCAGCAGGGATGCTCAGACACATACTCATACACACACAGCGACCTAGATGTATGTGTGTGTGTGTGTGTGTGTTTGTGTGTGTGGCTGTGGAGCCCATCCTGAAGACTGACCTCTTCATTGCCAAGCTCACAGACTAGGATGAGTGGAATCTGTATTAAACAGCGGTCTTCGGTTCTTCATTCACCATTCCTGAAAAACTTTCACTCCGATCAGAATACGTCACAAACACACCTACACACACACACACGCACACACACACACACACACACACACACACACACACACACACATACACTTACACTTATGGGCACATATATATAGACACGCTCTCATGTACACACACGCACATGCACATGCACACACACACACACATTGAAAGATGCTGCAGCTGGAGTGTGTGCCATTGATTTGGCACGTCATCTATCTTCACACTCTTTCCTCTGTCCACTCTGATCAAGCTATAGTTCAGGACAGCTGTCATCGCCTATAAAACACACAGAAATATGCGCACACACAGAGACATACACACACACACACACACACACACACACAGACGCACTCACACACACACACGCACACACACACAGACGCACTCTCACACACGCACACACACACAGACGCACTCACACACACACACACAGACGCACTCACACACACACACACACACACGCACACACACAGACGCACTCACACACACACGCACACACACACAGACGCACTCACACACACACACACACACAGACGCACTCACTCACTCACACACACACACACACACACACACACACACAGATGCACTCACACACACACGCACACGCACACAGACGCACTCACACACACACACACACACACAGACGCACTCACACACACACACACACGCACACAGACGCACTCACACACACACACAAACACAGACGCACACAGAAAAAATCAAAGCCACCATTGTGCACCAAATTTGACATAAAAAAGATAAAAGACTATTAAGATACTACACAAAGCGTTATCTTTTCCACTGCTCAATTTCGACCGCTATCTTTTTGTTTCACACACACACAAACACATGGAGACACACACATACTGTCACACACTCACACACAGATGCTCATATATGCATATATAAATGTAGAAGCCCCTGGGCAGTTTTCTGATGGTGTTGATGTGTGAAATGTAAATAGGGAGTTGCCATGGCGTCGCAGCTGCGTGACCCCTGACCTCTACTGACGTGAACCCACTTCATCCAAAGACACGTCAATGAAAACATGCCACAGAGGTTGTGAGAAACACACACATTCTCCCTCCCCCATACGCAAATTCACACACACACACACACTCTTCCCTCTTTACACCCACTCTCACCTGTGCAGTGTTATCCTCAGGCCTAGTGATGTGAGCCATCAGCGTGGTGACAGCCGTGCTGTGTTTGGCATCCAGACAGATGAGTGACGATTTCACGCAAGCAAGAGTCTCAGTGAAGCTGACAGCAGAGGGCTACAGACCTGCTTACAAAACATCTATCAATACATCTATCTGATAACCTCTCACGTTCTCTCTGTAGTCACACACACACACACACACACACACACACACATTTTTCTCCCTCTTGATTCATATGGAATACCACTTTTTGATGATATTTTGTCTTGAGTTTGCATCCCTGTTTTCTATCAATCACTGTATCGTAGGGTGCATCTCCTTTCAATTTCCTTTTGTGACGGTACACCTCTAAGACAAGTCCTCTGTTAGCACACCAGGTCCCTCAGACATGTTCAGGGGAAAAAAAAGAAATCTAATCTTACATACAGACGGTTCATCAGCACATTTAACTGATTTGTTTTCAGTGGACGGCACACTGTGGCAGTGATGACATTCTCCCTGTTATGAATATACAACCCCCTTGGGTAATATTTATTTTCTGATTGTGTGTGTGTAGGATTACAGGGTGAACATTTTCCTGCGTCAGCGCTGGAATGACCCCCGCCTGCGGTTGCCTCCGGACTTCAAGTCTGAGTCACTGACGGTAGACCCCAAGATGTTTAAATGCCTGTGGAAGCCTGACCTGTTCTTCGCCAACGAGAAGAGCGCCAACTTCCACGACGTCACACAGGAGAACATCCTGCTCTTCATCTTCCGCAACGGAGATGTGCTAATCAGCATGAGGTGAGCAGTGTGCGTGTGTGTGTGTGTGTGTGTGTGTGAGTGTGTGTGTGTGTGTGCTGGGGTTGTTTGTAATGAACGTGCAATGAAGTCTGCGGTGGGTTTAGGTGTTGTAGAAAAGTGTTGATTGCACAAAACAAATTCACCTGCACACTGCAAAAAAAAAAAGCACTAAACACTAAAAAATTGTTTAAAAATAGTTTTGTCAGCCTGACCTCTGTGAAATGATTTCCGTGATTGTCCTTGCGCCTGCTCAGATGTCATTTTTGTTACTATGCCCCTCTCCATGCTGTTAAAATTCTTGACTTTTCCCTGCTACCGGCCTGGTGGGGGGTTGCTGTTATAGTTTGTACTTCCTGTGAGTAACTGCTAGAGACTGCCAGCAAAGTAATACAAGGCACTCAGTCTGTCACTCGGCTTTGAGTTGATTTTTTATTTAATTTTTGTTCTTTTTGTTTTTTGAAGAACAAGAACTTGAATCTCAATGTTTCCCCCTAGCCATTAGCCCTTAACTTTGAATCAACATCATTGGCTGATTCATGCCAGTTAAGTGTT
>PYXC01000089.1:1257500-1282500 GCA_015244755.2 Tenualosa ilisha | reverse complement strand
ATTGTGTTAGCTCAATGCATGGCGTTTTAGGCATGGTTTATTGAAGCCATCTCTCATAATGAGGGCTATCTTGGCTTGAGCCATCTCTGTGTCGTGTGTGATGTTTTTGTCAGTTGTGCCATGTGGAACTTAAGTGGTGGTGATGGTGTTAGTGATGGTGAAACTTTAGTAACTGTGTGTGTTTTGCGAGTTAAGAGAGGGGGTGGATGGCAGAGTGTGTCTCACAGAACAGGTGACCCTGAGTTGAGTGTCCCGGGGAACAGATGCTGCGGAAGAGATACAAAAGGAGCCAATTAGTGTCAGCGCTGAAAACAGCTGGACTGGATCTGTCACTACACACACTCACACACAGACGCAGGCACACCACACATAAGTCCACACACACACATACACATGCAGACATCACACACACACAGACATACCACACTCACATGCACATACACATACACATACACAGACACACACACACACACACGCCACAACATACACACACGCAACATACACAAAGAAACACTCATCAAACGCATCAAGTCTCATTCCTTAAAGCGCTCCTGCTCTTGTCCAGTTCTGCAAATGTTGCCGAGGAACATGAATAGGTCCAATAGCAATGTTAATGTTTGTGTGATCTGTCTCCTAGGTTACTACACCTGTGTGGAGGTGATTTTCACGTTGCGTCGACAGGTGGGCTTCTACATGATGGGCGTGTACGCCCCCACCCTGCTCATCGTTGTCCTCTCCTGGCTGTCCTTCTGGATCAATCCAGATGCCAGTGCTGCCCGTGTGCCCCTGGGTAATGCCCATTTGCCAGCAATTATAAACACACACATACACATGCAAACACACACTCACTCTGACACACATACATAGCATGTCTATGGCGCACACACACACATGCAAACACACACTCGCGCTCTCTCTCTCTCTTTCTCACACACACACACAGACATGTGTACGGGCACATGCACACACACACACACACACACACACACCATACCACACCTCCATCCTCACCCTCACAGTTCATCCTACCCTAACCCCCTACCCTTACTGACTTCTCTGAAGCTTTGACAGCAGGGCTGGAGGCGTTGTCATGACAACCACTACACCCCCCCACCCTCCCTCCGTGTGTGTCCTCCGTGATGTGGTGTGTGTCTCACTGAGTGTGTCACCTCCCTGAAGGCCATCTCATACCATCACACTTCATGGCACTGCCTAAGGTCAGCATTTCTCACAGATGAATTTGTGGTGTGTGTGTGTGTGTGTGAGAGAGAGAGAGTGTGTGTGAGAGAGAGAAAGAGAGAGAGAGAGAGAGAGAGAGATTTCACTTGTGTATGCATGGTTTATGGTTTTGTTTTAGGATTATTAGAGAGACTGTGTATGGAGTGTTTGTGTGTGTGTGTGTGTGAGAGAGAGTGTATGTGTGTATGAAGGCTTGTACAAATCCATAAATGCACATGACTGAGTTTGCCAATGCCAAGGAGGGTATGTGTGTGCATGTAAAAATATATGTGACTCTGCGTGTGTATGTGTGTGTTTTCTTGTTTAAAACATTTCTCACCCTCATATTGTGTTTGATCAGTAAAGCCTCTTACATTGCCAAGCATCTGCAAACAATCCAAAGCCCAGCTGGCAATACCTGCCTTTGGCTTATGTAAAACAGCCTCGCTTACACACACACACACTATCAAAGCAGGATTTAGACACAGTCCTCCTAGGGTTAGGAGTCGCATGATTGAAGACTGCTGTTATGTAATGTGTAAAGCTTGAAGTCGATCTCGGTATAGAAAGAGAACATAAAAAATAAAAAACATACATTTGGGTGAAGAGTTGGTCTTGTTACCTTTCTAAAACAGTGTTATGACTGACCATCTGTCTGTCTTCTGTGTCTGTTTTTCTCTCTTTCTCTCTCTCTCTCTCTCTCTCTCTCACACACACACACACATACACACACACTCAGACAGACAACACTTTTGCCCTCTTTCCCTCTCTTTTACTTTCTGTTTGTTTCTGGCTGGGTTTCTCTTGGGAAAGGTATGCTTGATCAGAGAGAGCTGACCTTGTGTGTGTGTGTGTTTGTCTAGGGCTCCTCATGCATGCTCTAATGTGTCCCAGCACCCTTTTTTGCTGTTCTGGAAATGTGCAGTTTAATTATATATGCATTACTGACCAAAGAACAAGAAAGGAGGGAATGCAAAGATGCTTTGGGATATTTATTTGACTCCTAACCATCAGCTCTAATCTCATCACTACCATTATCCTCCATTATCAACAGGTCATGTTATATCTTTATTTTAGATTTCCACATTAAGGTTTAATGGCTACATGCTACACACTGTAAGAGGATGGTATGCTGTGAGGCTGAAAAGAGATGAAGAGAGGTTGATACGTGAAGAGCTGATGCTAGTCAAGCTGTGTTGATGAAGGTCTGTGTGGTATCCAGACATATTGTAGTTTTTCCATACCCCTTATTGATGGTAATGCTGCTCTCAGAGAGAGAGAGAGAGATTGGCATCCTACACTATATCTTAGTTCTCTATTCTTCTGAAGCCTGACTCTTAATTGGATCAGAGCCATTACAGGACCAGATCAGGGCTGGAGAGAGCTAGCTGGCACGCTGATTGCACACTGTGGCACTAGCTGACGTTCCTCTCCCCCTCTCCCCTGGTCCTTCGTCTGTCCCCTTCTGTCCATAGGGATTCTGTCGGTGCTCTCCCTGTCATCAGAGTGCACATCGCTGGCCTCGGAGCTGCCCAAGGTGTCCTATGTGAAGGCCATCGACATCTGGCTGATTGCCTGCCTACTGTTTGGCTTCGCCTCGCTGGTGGAGTACGCCGTGGTGCAGGTCATGCTCAACAGCCCCAAGCGCATCGAGGCAGAGAAAGCCAAGATTGCCAGCCGGGAGAAGGCAGCGGGAAAGACCCCCGCCAAGAACAACACCGTCAACGGCACCGGAGGAACCCCCATACACGTCAGCACACTGCAGGTGAAAAGATTAATACAGATTAACACATACCACACACACACACACACACACACACACACACACATTCTGTCTTTTCTCTGCATCTCTGCTAAATCTATAGCACAATCTATGGCATAGACTCTATGCACACATGCATTGATATGTAGCACTGGATATGAGGACACAATCAAAACACCAATAACAAAGTCATTATTTCAAAACTTTGCTATAACACAATAACCTTCTTCTTGCTAAAAGCTTGCTCTAGTTCAAGGAATACACCAAAGACATACTCACACACATCTTTGTTGTAATGTCTGATAATTGATTATTCAAACTAGTGTGTGTGTGTGTGTGTGTGTGTGTGTGTGTGTGTGTGTGTGTGTCAGGGTAGCTTGAGGGTTTCTCCCAATTCACTGATGAGTGGTGATTGACAGTTAACTATCTCCCTCGGGGCAATGCATTATGGGACTTTAAACATCCAACCCAATTAGAATGCAAAGCCAGGCCACCTGAGGGCTGGGAGATTAGTTTGCATTTTGCTGTTTTCCCCGCCGCCTGTGGGCCTGGGGGTCTGTTCTGCATGCTCTTAGAGCACCACGTTCCTCTGAGTCTGAAGCAGGAGCTTTGGTGTTATTCAGCCTCTGTCTGCACCGTGTGATTGACAGCTGGGAGGAAGAGGAACAGGGGGGCACATGTAAACAGGTGTACAATGTGATTAGGACATAATTAGCGCTCTCTTGCTCTCGCTAGCTAGCTCACTCACCAGGACCAGAGGAGAAAATTTTAATTTTTAATTTGTGTTTATCAGACACTAAATACAAGCAAGAGTGGGTGATTTTCTGGCTTAATCTCAAGTGACCTTGAGCTTAATTTATGGCCTCCGTGGACACTAGTGTGTGTGTGTGTGTGTGTGTGTGTGTGTGTGTGTGTGTATTTGGGGGCGGGGGCGGGGATGGGGGGCTAGCTCTCTCCTAGCGTCCAGGGCTGTGGTCGATGTGGCCTCTGCTCTGATGGCTGATGGATGTGACTCCCAGGGACTAAGAGAGAAAACTCACCATGAAATATCACCATCTGGCTCTCCTGGCTTGGTGCCAATAGAAAGCTTGTCAAAGCAGAGGGTGAGAGTCCTTTAACCAGCAGACATAGACATTTGATGTAGAGACTAGCCACATCACAGAGTGGAGCTAGGGGAGGCTAACCCTGCTCACTCGGTTGATAAGGCAGGTGGATATTTGCTAATCTCTTGTCAGTTTTTATTATGCGCAGAGATAAGATGCACCGATTACAGTTATCTGAGCCGATACCAGTTTGCGATTTTTCATGGAGTCTGACTTGGCGATACCAAATTTGGCCTATTTTTCAGCTACAGCACACACAGATTTATTTTCTTATTTTCTTTTCTCAAAGCAAACATTTTAACATAGAAAAATAGCCCAACCAGATTTCTGATTAAGGAAAACTTCTGGTCATCAAGAGTGTAATGAATCCCATAGAATCCCAATGACATAAATATTGCTTTGTCTCACATGCTCTGCCTCTGCAGGCCTACTGAATCTAGATGATCACTGCTGTAGGTTAGCCCGTGTGTGTTCAACATGTGTGTGCATCTGTGCTGCTGATGCTGCACAGCACTAATCATGTGGTGCAGACGTACATTTGACCGGTTTAAAATCTGAATGTTTCCGTTGTCGCCAATCGCTGGTCTTGGCCGATTCTGTGAAAACCAGTTGCTTCGATCATCAGCCGCTCGATTGGTGCATCCCTAATTAGGTAGTACTCATGCTATATACACTGGGCTTTGTTGCACAAAGAAATATCTGCCTCAGTCTGAGACATACATGATTCATTGCAACTCCCAACTCAACCTTAATCTGTGCGTGAGACCACACTTGCAAAGGGCATTTTTTTCAGTGCCCACAACCCAGGTGGATTAGAGATGGCAGTCAGCCCTCTGAAGCCTTCCTAGCGCCCACTGCCATGAAAGCACAATGGAAATCCCACTTTGTCCTCTGTGTCACAGCACTCAGAGAGGAATTGTACCTGGAGGGCCATTAGAGTGCTCCCTGAGGCCAGCAGAGAACACAAGGGGCTCTGACCTATTAGCTTTTGACCTTTGACCTCTGGTTAAGAGCCCTCTGGAGAGATTGGGTGGTGCCTGAAGAGATTAAGTGCTGTGGGTGCAGGATAGCCCCCTCTCCACCCAATGCACCTCTAGGAAGCAAGAGAGCTGAGGGGTTAGAGCTGGGAGGTTTTCAACCTCATACCCTCAGTCAGAAGTGTCTGTACAAGGTGCTCCATCAAGGACAAATGAGTCAGTATAGAGATCCTTAGAGATGGTGCAACTTTTCTGCCACACATAAGAGGAAGCATGATGTGTATGGTGTGTGTGTGTGTGTGTGTGTGTGTTTGTAAATGGTAAAAGAGCACAAACTGTGCTAGGCAGAGCAGAAGGATGTGTTTTTCTTGACAGCTGTGCGAAAGGAGACCTTTTGCTTTTCCAGACACCTCACAATCAAAATGAAATGGAGCAGACTGGCTTGGCAAGCCTTCATTACACACACACACACACACACACGCACACACACATACACACACACACACACAGACGTGCACACAAAAACACACACAGACGAACATGTACACACTTGCATATCTCCATTCTACACATGCAGCTGTGCGCACACAAATCCAATACACAGCAGTTAGTCAGGCAGAAGTCATGAGTTCTCTGCTCATGGAGGTGTCTCGAGAGATAAGAAAGAGAGAGAGAGAGAGAGAGAGAGAGAGAGAGAGAGAGAGAGAGAGAGAGATGGATAGACAAAGAAAAAGATAGACACAATAGACTCAGTACTCAGTTGCCTTTTTCTCTGTCTCAGCAATTCTCTCCAGCTCCAGTGACTGGCCTCTGTCTCTGTGTCTGATCTGTCTCACTCGAGATGTAAGCTGTTTTTTAGTGTGTGTGTGTGTGTGTATTTGTGTGTGTGTTTGTGTGTTTGTGTTTCGGGGGGGGGGTTGCAGATGAGCATGTAGCGCAGGTCGGTGGCCCCACCAGGATGCCCTTGTCTGCGATGAAATCGATGTAATTGCCCCTCTTCCGCTCCCCTGCACACAGCCTGCAGCGCCCGTAGATCCAAAACAGAGTAATGGGGGAGTCAGAGGGGAAGATGGAGAGATGGAGGGAGAGACAGGAGGAGAGGTACAGATAAACAAAGGAGACAGATAAGAGTTAGATAGACAAAGAGAAAAAAAATAGAAGTGAAGTCATAGAAAGATGGAGAGAGACAGATTGAGGTGGGGAAGGAGGTGAGGGGGACACAGAGAGACAAACAGGAGCAGACACTGAGCAAAAGACAGATGGTGACAGAGAGAGAGATGGAGGAAGAGAAAGAGAGAGAGGAAAAAGAGAAAGATGCTGCTGCTTCTCTCCACCTGTGCCCTTACTGAGGCTGTCTAAGCAGCTTTCGGGTCCTCGAGTCCCTCTCCAGATCATTTCTGCTTTCTGGAACCGGCCCAATGCTTATCCGGGCCTGGTGGCAGAACTGGGTCGGGTGCCATACATCGGAACAATGGCTTTATCCACAAGGGTCTGGGAGAGCTCCAGCAGCATCGTCCAGAACTCCTCACGACTCCTTCACCACAGGGCAGTGCTCTGCTGTTTCCGTCTGTCTCCAGTCCAGCCAGGCAGAAACACTGACAGAGAGGGATTAGGCAGAGTGACCAGACCCTCTTTTAATCCAGAGTCCTCAGCCAGTGTTGGGGCAAATACAGAGACATGCTCATGAGATGTTAAACACATTATCAAGTCCGGAACCGTGATCAACTGGAGGATCTCTATGTTTCTATGCCTTTAACAATGCAGAGCTTTTTTTCTGTTCTGTTTTCTCATAGTTTTTCTTCTTTTTATTATCCACCCATATCATGCAAGTGTAGGGTTTTATCTTCGATTAGTGCCCCTAAGGCTCTTGTTCAAACTGACTGTCCTAATGCCAGTTTTTGGCATCTCAAGATTATTTCCAAATTTGCCAGAACCACAAGAAATCTGCTAAACCACGTTTGGATATGGTCTGTACTGCTGTTCTAGTAGATATGGCACAATCCAGTTTACATTCTTTGCAATATGATACACAACAGTGTCAAAACCAATGAGAAACCAGTGCTGGGACCTGATTGATCAGTGTACAGCACAGCATGTGAATACATGTGAATAAATGGGTCATGTTAACCATAACCCCATTATTCCCTATGGGAATCAAGAGATAATCCAGCCCCCTCTGTCTGATCATTTTTTATGTACATCAGAAGACTGAATGTGCATTGCAAGTGTTTCCAGGTTGGGCTTTCTAATTTGAAGAGTTAAAACCTGTATCAGCAAGTTGTATTGAAACCGTGTTAGCAATTCCTCTGACAGCTCTGCTGTTACCATAGGAACACATATTAAGTCGGTCATGTCTGGACACAGACACCCATTTTGGTCACTTAATAACAGTGCAAACAGTCTGGCTCAAAGCATCTGGTTTGCCTGTAGTCTGAATACAGAATAAAGGCTAATTCATTAAGTCACTTGGCAAAAAAAAACAAAAAAAAAACGATGTTGCAACAGATGTTGCAGAGCTGTGCTGCTAATCATCATCTAATTTATACAGGCTAGCTTGCTAGTAGCCTGGAAATTGTGGGTTTGAATGCTGGCTGCCACCATTGTGCCCTTGAGTAAGGCACTTAACCCTAAGTTGCTTAGATAGATAGAAGGAAGTAACATAAGTCACTTTGGATAAAAACGTCAGCTAAATGCATAAATGTCAATATGACAAGTTACTGTTACTGTCACTCAAAGTCAAGGTCCTTGGTTGAACTGGCCTTGGTGGGTCAGGTTTGACAGAAGTAACACAAGATTCTATGGAGCATTTGGTAAGACTGGAACAGACCAGCAAGTGTTCAGAACCAGCAGGTGCACCTTTGAAAATCATGCCCACCCAACCCGCCACTTTTTTCCCTAAGGAACACTCCACTCTTCCACCTTTTTGCATCTAAATCAGATGCCTCTTCTGGGCAGATGATATTCAAAATCTGCAACATGACTTGTCCTCCAGTCTCGAAGAAACTGCTTCATTTGCCATATAATGAGTGACAGTTGCAGCACGTTCTTTTCAGTCCCTTGCTAAAAAAGTTTTTCAAAGCCTTGTCTGCAAAATTGTGATCCATTTTCTCCCTCTAATGTTCCTCTGTACTGTTTCATATGTCTGATGGTGTAATGGCCCCATTTTTTTCCTTCTTGCACAAAGTTGCCTCATTTTAAAATGATGAAGAGGGGAGATCATGGTCATCTCTTCTTATGAAACTGAGGATGCTTCTGGTCAGCATTTACTGGTCAGCATTTGAGTGAGTCATAGCATCATCAACTGGTGCAATTAAATTTAGCTGTGCAGCTGCAGTCCCAAGGCTAAGGTTTATGAAGTATACTTCAGAAGTTAATGAAAAAAGAGCTATACACAAAATTGATTACAAATGTAAATCAACCAATGGTCTAAGCAATACTGGGCCCGGATATAGCACTTGATCCCTGCTCTGTCAGCAAACTTGTCCACACCATTTGAGAACTGAGAATACCGGCCATTATTTCACAATTATTTCACAATATGCTGTATGTGGTAATGACTATTGATTCTGATACGTCTGGGTCCTGAGTGACACTCCTTATTTGTGGTGTGTCAAACTCAGAAGACATTTATTCTTGGTTTACGGGATTTTCAGTAGTTTACTTTATCTCAGACTATAGTATTGCTGTCTGTTTGTAGTAATCTGATCTCATTCTCTCACTCTCTCTCCCAGGTGACAGAGACCAGGTGTAAGAAGGTGTGCACTTCAAAGTCTGACCTGCGCTCCAACGACTTCAGCATTGTAGGATCGCTTCCACGTGACTTTGAACTCTCGAACTTTGATTGCTATGGCAAGCCCATCGAGGTGGGCAGCGGCCTGGGCAAAGCGGCCACCAAGAACAACAAGAAGCCCCCGCCACCGAAACCAGTCATCCCCTCGGCTGCCAAGCGGATTGACCTCTACGCCAGAGCGCTCTTCCCCTTCTCCTTTCTCTTCTTTAATGTCATCTACTGGTCTGTGTATCTGTGAGCACCACACACACACACACACACATACACACACACACACACACACACACACACACACACACATACACGCACACACACACACACACACACACACACATACATGCACACACACACACTCACACACACACACACACACACACACACACACACACACACACACACACACACACATTCATACACGTACCAAGCCCTGTGTGTGTTTGGCACTGTGAATTACATGTCTCATAAAAGTAAGGACATGAGCATAGAAGAATTGCACACACATTTACATGCACACACACTTTGATGTGCAAATCGATAGATGCTGACATACACACTTTAGACATAAACACAAACTTGACACATGCTCACTTGTACACATGTTCTCTCTTTCTCTCTCTCTCTCTCTGTCTTTCACATGCTCTTTCTCTCCTTAATCTTTCTCTCTTTGTTCATGTCTTCCCATTCAAAGCCATGCTGTCCCTTTGGCATCAAAACGAGTGCAGTTCTTCTCTTCTACTTGTGCACTTAGAGAAAGAATCAACTAAAACTCATCACTTACAAGAGCTAAGGCTATAAAGGCAGTTTGGTTTTGTAAATGCATTGCTGAAATTATGCTAGCCTCTAATATTTTAGTTTGGGGAGCTTGGAAAGAAATTATTTGCAAATAGAAAAGAATTGCTATTATATACAATATATAAATATGTTTTGCTATTTTGTTTTCACTTTAGCACAAAATTAAAAAAGCAAACATTATTATCATGCATGCTAGGAAAAAAAAAAAATATATATATATATATATATATATATAAATATATATCTATGAGAAGACATTATTAAATGCGCTATCAGAAGCTTAAGGGCCTCTTTGGGCCATTTTCTATTTGGTTCGGCTCCTGTACCTGACTTGAAGGGGTTGATGTTGTAGTCCTGAGGGATTGTGTCACTTCACTGCCACTCCAGAACTGTGTCTTTTGATGATCTCCTGTCTCCCGACCCCCCACCCCCCACCCCCTGCTCCTGCCAGACGCTCCTGTGCCCTGGTACGCACCGGCAAGCCAGCCAGCCGGCAAGCGCATCCAGACTTCTCCGTTGTGTTTGTAGAGTTTACGAGGCCAAGAAGACCCAAAGTCTTCTCTCTCCTGCCGTCACGTCTCTCTTTGTGGCTTTTATCCTTACAATAAATGAAACAACACGCTGATGAAATGCCATCAAATTCAAGCCATGTTGTGTATATTTCTATGCATTTATACTCACAATGTGATCTTCTATATTTATCTCAATAAAACGGATGCCAATTGCAAATGCTTGCCTTGTGCTTTAGACTGATTGTAAGTGATGTTGCACAATTCATTTTTTTGTGTTTGCATAATGCACAGATTCATGATGACAAACAGATATAAATAGCAACATGTCTGCTTTGCTTTAAGTGTTTTACCATACAAGAGTGTGCTGTAATTCAGCTGTGATGTCTCAGGGACTTACGGACTTACTTACGACAATATCATCTGTCTGAAAAAATATATGCAACAAAACAGCAGCAAGTGGTCGATTGGGAAGGTTTGTTGTCTCTGACAAGCCTGGAAAGTCTATCACAGTGAAGACTGCCTTCTCTTCAAACACAGCTTTCACAGCTTCTTGTGCAAACTCGCTGTCATGGCAACATAGAGGCAAGAATTCTTAAGTCTCATGGAGTGTTCTGTTTCCAAGGAGACCCGTGTTTGCACTGAGAGCAGTGGCTGCAACAACAGCAATATCATTTTATAACCTTAGATAAAACTATAGCTAAGTAATCAGCAACTGCTCATTAAAATGATGACCTTATAGCTAAATAATTATAGCGTGTCTAAGCTCTTTACCACAGCAGTATAATGGCACATTACATAACTATTTGCAACAGTTTTATTGTTAATTGACCATCCTCAGCTGTTTCAGCAACATTTCTTCAGCAAAGCTCTTGCAGTTCCAAAGTCCCTGAACTTGGCTGTCATACTGCTCTCTTGTGCCCTCTAGAGGCGTCTGTGGCTTCCTGCCCGTCTTGCCACTTTCTTGCCTGTGTGGGAGAAACTAAGATTGATCCCGGATGCTCTAGTGGTTGCTGAAGAGATGGCTGGAGAGTGGCGGTCGTTCATCACGCATGGCGAAATGCCAGAAGCATGTGCGATAACTGAATTCCCCCCCTGACGCCAGCATCCGTCTTTGTTTGGAGGGCCCCGCTCACAGCTAATCAGACAAATCCCCCTCACTTCAGCGTAAGCCTGGGGCATGAACAGGTGTCAGGTTCCTGATCAATTACTGAACAACAGTCACAGTAGGGGAAATAAGAACAAATATATTTCAAAGTGTATCACTATGTGCACCTGAGTCCTACTGATGATTGCTCTTTATCAATGCTAGTGGGCAACAAGGGTGTTTGTGACGCATTTAAGCAGAACTGTTGGGAGAGCGGATCCTTACGTAATTTTCCGTAATTTTAGGGAAGGACTGATGACTGTTTGGTATATATCACTTTCTATCCATCTCCATTAGCCAAAAGGAAAGCTGATGTAAAACCAGACTGAGCCAGTAACTATAATCAAATGACTGTGCCAAGCACAATAGAACTTTTTTCGCAGGTGATGCTGATCTAATTGCACTTTCATGCATTTTTCATTGGCGGGCAGAATATTGCTGTGGGACCCTCACAAACAATGAGAGAAATGAAAGAGCAAGAGAGAGAGAGAGAGAGAGAGAGACCAATTAAGGTTCAGCAAACAGTCCACTCCCACTGCACAAACTTTCAATAACACTGGAAGGGTACCAAACTTTAATTCTGGATGACAGCCAGACGACGTTTCTCTCCATCCCTCCTGCTGGTCCCCCTGCAGCCCCTGCCTCACCTCATCTCCTATCAGCAAGGCCCCCTGCTTGGGGTAAAGCATCTGCCCTACCCCCTTCCCCCTAAGACCCTGCTGGGTAACCAGCTCTGTGGCCTCCATCACACGGCCTGGACGCTAATGGAAGCTGAGCGCTCACAGAGGGGGGAGAGTTAGCTGACCATCGGGTGAAATGTCAGTCGTGTGAGCCAACTGAGAGGAGGAAAGCAGACAGAGGCACCTCAAAAGATGCTCATTCTCAGTATCAGCAGTGCCAGCAAGACCCAGGATTCTGTTGGAGGGTGTATATATGTGTGTGTTTGCATGTGTGTGTGTGTGTGTGTGTGTGTGTGTGTTTTGGGGAGGGGTTGAGGGGCTGCTGGTCTGAGAGTCATTTCACCCTAAATTTACTTCTCATTTGCACATCACAGTGAAGCATACAGAGGAGCCTAATGGTTTTACAGGGTCACCTCAGCAACCCATAGAGAGGCAGTTATAAACTCATTGCATGCTGGGGAAAATTCTAGAAATGTCAAAGGCATTTCTTCTGAATGCTGCTGTGGGCCACTGGCCCTCCTCATTCTCTACCAGCAGGCAGGTGAAGAAGCAGTGGTAATGTAACTATCAAGGATGCAAGTATCTCAAAAATTGTGGGTTTGAATCTGGGCTGCCACTGCCCTTGAACAATGCACCCAACAGTTGCTCTCAGGGAGATTGAAATAATTCATTGGATAAAAGTGTCAGCTAAATGCATAAATGTGAATGTAGCTGTGATGAGGAAAAGGTGTGTATAACAGGAATGAACTCTAAAGATCACCCTCGAGTTCAAGATGACAGAATGCTTTAAACGTCACACATAGTGAAGAATGGGAAGCGCAGCAAAACATTTCGAAATGTTTTGACCACTGAACTCGGCCCAGGACCAATCCAGTTGCGTGAAGCTGAACTGAAGGTGGGACATACACAGGATGACCAATCGGAGCCTGTGAAGATGATGATGGATAAAGGATGTCATCAGCCACGTTCACCCTCATTTCTCAAAGAGACATCTCTGTGTTGTTAAGTCTTTGTTTATTTATGCATGCCCTGGAACCAAATGGTTCTCCTGCTCACTATGTCAAAACGAAGACCCCAGAGACGGAGACATCAACCTGCAGCCACCAGCTCTTAGGAATTACAGCAAATCCTAGCAGTGCAGAAGTCAGAGGGACACATGGACACTGTCAGACTGCAACATACCGTCACACAGTCACACACAGTCATACAGTCATACACAGTCATATTATCATAGTCACATGTCACATAGTCACATTAGGTCTGATAAGATAAAATAAGATAAACTTTATTGTCTCTGAGAGAGACACTTTGGGGGCAAATAGTGTGTATGTGTGTATGTGTATGTGTGTGTGTGTGTGTGTGTGTGAAATCAACAACCTTCTTGGACTAAGTAAGCCACCTTCAAGTCATTTACTGTCACTAACATGTCATTCAGCTCTGGAACTACCAATTCCAGATATACGTCAGTGCATTGTGTGTGTTGTGTGTGTGTGTGTGACCCTTGGGCATTGTTCCTGGGTTGTATTAGAGCCCTTAGGATACATGCCCTGTACTCTCAGGATTGTATGTTTGGTGAGTTCTAGAGGTGTGTGCTTTCATGTTTATTGTACGTGTGTGTTTGTGTGTGTGTGGTGTGTGTGTGTGTGTGTGGTGTGTGTGTGTTTTTGTTTGTGTGTTGTTGTTGTGTTTGTTTGTTTGTGTGTTTGTGTGTGTGTGTGTGTTTGTGTGTGCGTGGTGTGTCCCATGCTGAGAGGCACAAACACCCTAAGGACCTCAACTTGGACTCTTGCCAGCCAATCCTAAAGCCTCACACCAATAACACTGACCACTGACTGGCAGAGAGAGGGAGAGAAAGAGAGAGAGTGAGAGAGAGAGAGAGAGAGAGAGAGACGGGGATGGAAGGAGGGGGGAAAGGGATGGAATATTACAAACAGAAAGAGAGAGAGAGAGAGAGAGAGAGAGATGGAACAGAGATGAAAGTGGAAAGAAGGACCTTGGACACACTCTGAGAGAGTGGCTAGATTATATTAGAAAGGCAGCAGACAGCCTTGGAAAAGCAACAAGGCTGTATGATACATTGTGTGGCCCCAGAAATAATATCTCTAAATGGCCCCATCAGCCCTCCCTGATCTGTGTCATGCCATCTGAGAACAGGTCACAGTCTGCGTCACAACAACAATAACATCAGGGCACACCAGGCCACACAACCAAATGAGTGATACGGGGACCGTCAATCAACTACAAAACACAAACCATAAGACAAAAATGTATTCTTGGGAGAACCATTTGCAATGATGAGATATGGAAAAATCACATTTCCAAATGCTTTTCTGTGTTGCTGTTGCTTGTTTTTGTTCACTACAATTACATAAATTTACTGAATGAGTACATCCTTTTTGCCAGCTTTTGTATTTCTTTAGAGCTTTCTAGATGTATTTCCTAGTCACTGCCTACTGAACTTTCAGAGATTTCACAGTTCTCTTTTCCTATTGCAGGTAGTCTTCAGCAATAACAGGAGACCAGTGTGTGCCATAAATGCTCAATAAATCAATCAATATCATTTATGACAGGCCCACTCTCAAGTTAGGGTAAGTATACCCATTAAGCCCACCAAAATCTAATCTTAGATGTTTTTCATTGACAATGATTGAGCGATACCTTGTCAAACTGCAAATTAATCTCTCATTTGAAAATGTGTGCATTATTTTTATAGATTTCAATAAAGACATGGCTCCATTTAAGCCCTTGGGTGCTCCAAATAAGCCCACATCATAATTTTGTAATAAAATATAATACATTTTTGCTGCACAAGAATAAAAAATGGCAATGCATCAATTCAGTAACATGTTAAATAAATAAAAAATGGAAAATAACTTCAACTTGATCTAGGTCTGCTCAGGTGAAGTCCTAAACCTCATTTATATGGGACCTACAGGGACTGAGAAAAGGCACAGGCACAGGTGCCTCAAGTCTGAATCATGACCTCCTCACATTGGTCCTCTATTTATTTCTGTTATAGTTTTATTTACTATTCTTTGCTTCTTTATTTCCTAAGTTGTTTATTTCTTCACCTATAAATGGTACTTTGACTGAGGATGATCTAGTCATATTCAGTCTATGTTCATTTTTATGTTTAGATTGTCAGCAGAGTATTTCTCACTGCAAACAAAATCTACAGCTTAATGTTAAATAAGATCAGATCTGTGCTGTTTATTACTGGACTCTCAAAACCTAGGAATCGTCACAACAGCGCATCCCTACCTATGTACAAGTACAATTCTCAGAGAGGGGTTAATGTGAAGATTAACGTAAAATCAATTACAAAACATTCATTATACACACCTGATATGTTTTATTTTCTGCCAGTGTATCACTCAACAAGGCTTGTAGTTTGCCTGACAGATTAACTCTGTGCAGTAGTGCATAAAAGTAAAAATAACAAAGTATTATGTCTTAATATACAAATATCAAATCGTTTACCTCTCATTTTTCATAAAATAAATGGAATTCTGAAGGAAGTGGTTAAAAAGAGTAAAATACCTACGAAGTTTGAGGGGTCCACAAACACCAAAGTTCTGAGGTATTTTTTGTGAGTTACTATGACACTTTATGAAAAGATGTCAGGCTAACTTAAAATTGGCTTAAGTGATAATTTTTAAATTATGGAGTTAACAAACTGGACTGATTAAGACATGAGTGGAACAAAATATTTTTTTCTTTTAGTTAAATTTGACTTAAGTTGAAAATGGGTTTAATGGGTACACTATGTTATCAGTACTCAATGAGGGTAACCAAATAACTAAACAAATACATTAATAAAAAAAAACTATTTACAGCATCATACAACTCCCTCTTTGGTTTTTACTATCACTTAGCTTTCCTACCTCGACCCCAGAAATATTATACTTCAGGCTCCGGTCGTTCTCCCACAGTAATTTTTTCTCCGACCCCTCTGCTTCTCTTTCTCTCTCTCTTTCTCTCGCTCTCTGTCGAAAAGCCTCTTCTCACTAACAGCTCTATGCTTCATAACTGCATTGGCACACAGGCTAACACCAGGGATACACAGATTACTTTGCTGTCACATCGCATCAAAATAATTCTAGTAGTCTGCCATTTTAGTGACTAGTAAGCAACTTCGGCAAGCAACTTCAACTTCGGTCAGTTTTTTCACGTCTGTGCATGGTGTGGCCGGTTCTGTTGATTATTGTGGAAGCCAACTGTTACGGCAAACATGACGCAACATTAATAAAATCTTTCAATAGCATAACCCATGTAGCCTCTCTTATCACATATACAACCTTTTTACCCACATAGTCAGCGAATCCCAAGCACACTTCTGAGCTATTGACCAGGTTTTCATGTTTTCATGTGCTCATTTCCTCACAATAACAGGAAAAATGACAGCTTTCTGTTGGCATGAGATGTGTGCTTATTAGAACCTGCTGCATATGAAACCCAATGCCATTTCAAGCTTTCAAACAACCCATACCTACACCAACCATCCCACTTACACACACACAACACACCTCTCACAACACAGACCAAGAACAATGTATGCCCATGGGGACGCAAATGCACGAATGTAAGCATGCACACACATCCACACATACACACACACACACACACAAAAGGCACATGTTTTCAATGTGGACTTTAATGTCACAGACATCAGTGGCAAACATGCCATTGGGGAAGAGGGTGATGAATATTCAGGAAATAGCAGAGGGATTTAACAAGTCATGAGGCATACTACCTCTGGAGTAAAGTAACACACAAACACACACACACACACACACACACACGCACACAGCAAAATTGAAACACTTAAAGTGATACAGATAAATTATGCAATCCCAACATTTACCACAGCAAGTCACACCACTAAAGAGGTACACAGGCAACCCTCCAGACACGTGTGCACACATGCTAACACACACACGCACACACACACACCTGACTTGTGATGTACCACAGCATGAACTGAGAAGAAAGCTCAAAGCCCCCCACCCCACCCCACCCCCTGCCCCCTCCACACACACCATCTAATAAATACTCTTCTCTGCCCCACCTTACTCACTTTCCAAACAACCAAAGTATATATAACCTTATATCAAGCCCTTCTTAAAGCCTCGTAGTAGCTCTCATTTCATGAATATCAAGAAGAAACATATGTTTTTCTTTCTGGCACTGTATAAACCTGGGTTTAGGTGAGGTCAACAGTGTTTGAAATGAGACTCTCGCCTAGTGAACCAAAACTGTGCTGTGTGTGTGTGTGTGTGTGTGTGTGTATGTGTGTGAGCCACAGTGAGGAAGCTCAGCCTGTTAGGATGTGATAGATATAAGCAATAAAATGCAAAAAAAAAAAAACACCCTGCAAAGACCACATGGTGTCTGAACTCCCATGGGCATTCTGTTCATAAAAATGCAGAAAGCCTTGTGAAAATGCCATCTCCCTCTACGAGGCTTTTAATGTGCACTAAAGCACAGCCACGCTCCAAATGTAAATAGCCTATGAAAGGAAACGTTTGTGTTTGAAAAAAGAGCAAGACGGAGATAAATAAGACTGATAGGCTCCCTCCCACCCAAACTTCATCAAGAAAAGAATTTTTCCAACCACCAACAGTTTTCTCTACCCCTACCCTTCCCCCAATCCACCCCCCCAAAATGTAGTCTACCTGTAGTTGAACTTTCAAGTTAGCAAATCATTTTAGGCAGTCTTTTCATCTAGACAATAGCTAAGCAATGATAATTCAGTTGGAGCAATGGGAAGTAGGCTGTAGGCTGATGGAGCCCTGTCCATGGTGCTGAGTGTGGATGATTTTGCACTGGGCCTACCTAGCATCTACAACAATGGTTGTCAAACTAGGGTACATGTAGCCTGGAGGGTATACTTGGATAAATTCTAGGGGGTACACAAATAAATATATCAGCAAATGCACCTACATGAATGAATGAGATAGTGAAACAGATTTCAGCTAGCCTACCTGTGCATGTGGAATCTAAACCTCTCTCACATCTCAAGGGCATGTTGGTCTGAGAGATGTTCATTATGTCCCAATGAAATAGCAAAATGTTTATAGTAAACTTTATACATCCATTTCTTTTAGCCTTCTGACAGTCTTTTAGACATGCAAGCCTGACACTGAAGATTAGCCCACTAAAAATGATCAAAGGTAGGACACACTTGAATCAAGAACGAACCACCACTGAAAAAGATGTTTAGCTTGTGTGGACATATTTAATCTGCTCATGAAATAAATTCCCCTTATCTTTGAAGAGGGGAATTGCCTCCTCTTCCTTTTTTTTACAATTGAAAATGCCTTCTACAGTTTTGGACAAAATGTGTAATTTCTCTGCCAGTGGATGTGCCAAAACTGGTGATTCTTGGTTGTGTTGTGTTTCTGAAGGAGCAGGTTCCAGTCAGACTGCAGAAAGCAGTTCTGGGAGTGCATGCTTTGCACTGCATGCGTTGGATGATTTGCCTATTATCACTTTAAATCTTTAATAGCAAATGGGCCACAGCCTAAGAGAATTGCAATCAGTAATGTATGAATGCTGTGGTCGTTGCTTTTCTTTTGAAAAGTACTACATTATCTGGTAGCCGTGCAAATGTTGGGCTGATTTGTCTGTGGTTAAATCTCTAATTTATTTATTTCAGTACATTTGCTTGTCAAACACTCAAACTTTTGAATGTCGAGGCTATAGCCTAACCTACCTACTGCTTAAAAACTGTACTTACCATATGTAATAAAAATAGTAGCTCAATAATAATAATAATAATAATAATAATAATAATAATAATAATAACGACACAACACTGGGTCTGATCATCACACATTTCCAAAAACATCAACTTGCAACAGCAACTTCAAAATCTGGGCACGAATATTATAAAAGAAAGAGCACTGAGTTCTCTTTTATGAAAAGCTACTGGCGAACCCTTGACATTCGATTTCACGTGTGGATTTCATTGAGGCGCGGCTCGGCTACACTCGTGTCTTTTCGGCTCCACTCATCATTGGCTTGGGGCTGGCTAGCGGGGATCTGGTGCGAGCAGTGAGGAGACGTCTAGTGTTTCCGAGCGTTCACAAAGGTAGAGACTCATAAGAGGTCGAAGGAGGTGGAGGAAAAGACGTTAAATTGGCATTAGACCTAGCGGCTGACACCGGGACTCGGAGCTCTACTCTGAGTAACCACCTGCAGAAAACGCGCTTCCCCGCCCCTGAGCCGCTCGTCTCCAACATGTGTCGATATTGACTGAGTAACACAACGAACAAGGAATATTCTCCCAATTCAGTGGATGTGGTCAGGTGCTTTCTTTTTGTGGAGATGCACACGATTATGAGTTTTCCTTCTTTATTTTTGCCTCTCTTCTGGGGCTTAACGGCTGGAGCATCCCCGAGTGTGCAGATAGGTATGTATGGTTATTTGACACAAAAAAGCTTTTTGAAATCGTGTACAGAAAGTATATATAATATTCACGTATTATACACAAGTATTTTAGAAAAGGTATTTTTAAAGCAATTTGTCTGTTTTCAAATGTAGCTATTAAGTTTTTTTTCTTTTTATTCTAGGGGGTCTTTTCCCAAGGGGCGCGGATCAGGAGTACAGTGCTTTTCGGATAGGCATGGTTCAGTACGTTACCTCCGAATTCAGATTGACGCCGCACATCGACAATCTGGAAGTAGCAAACAGTTTCGCCGTCACCAACTGTTGTAAGTTTTTGACTCTATAACACATAGCTATATCAAGTATTTTAATTGCGTTTTAAAGATTGTCTCCATACAGTTTGTTTAAACAAATAGCTAAGTTCACAGAGAAACGCATTTTTGTTATTCGACAAATTTTCTCCTTTGAAGAATGCCACCCGTCAAGTATGACCCGTTTTACAGAGAAATAGCAGGGCATTGCAATGCATTTGTTAGACAGGACGTGACCTGGCTCGCTGTTAGATTCAGAGTTCCAACATGTGAACGTTCCTCTTTTTGTGTCGGCTTGAACCCGCAACCAAGAATAGATCATCCTTTTGAATATAATGGTTGGCAGTTTCATGATTTGATTTGTGCAAAGAGGAAGTGACAAATAAATTAGGTTCAACTCACGGTGAGGTAATGGCCATTAATGATATGCGAAGGCATTGGATATAGTATTCTGCCTTTGGGTGGATGAAATTGTCAGTTTGTTTTCCTGTTCTTATCCCAACTTCTCGAGCCAATATATAACTTAATTTTAATGACGGTATAAAGGACAGCATTCATAGGAAAGCCTGGTCACGGCGATGAGCGAAAGCAGCCAACCACGGTTGCTAAGCAATGCATGTGAAAGGCTTCAAGGCTGAATGTCTCACAGGTGTGTCATCCTCGCGCGCGAACTCTCTCTCTTTCACACACACACACACACACACACACACACACACACACACACACACACAGAGAGAGAGAGAGAGAGAGAGAGAGAGAGAGAGAGAGAGAGAGAGAGAGAGAGAGAGAAGACAGTATGTAGACATGCTCCGCTTTTAAAAGAATTGCATCGATGTTACTAGTAAAGCTAGGCTATTGCTTCACCCGATGGTCGGCTACCCATGTACCCTACCCAGGGCACACACGTATCGTCGTTAGGTAGTGGGCTATGTGTGGAGTCTCCGAAAATGGCAGAGCAACAAGCATTCTCGGGCATCCCAGCTTTCACAGAAGTCATCAACTTGCGCCCTCAACTGATATTTAGTCAAATCCCCAAGCCCATGTGTCGTAGTTGTGTATTAATGTAAATGAAATATTAATGTAAATGCCAAAATAACGAAAGAATGAACTGGAATAGCCTGGCAATTCAATAAAAAACGTATTTTTTTCCTATGTTCGCTTTCATGGTTAAGATGTCTAGATCAATTGATGATGAATAGAAAGTAAAGACTGATACAAAACACAAATTGCTCTTTTCCCTCAAGTCTCTTGTTTTTTTTTTCTCCTGATCGGTGATAGCTGGTTGAGATTTAGATACATAATTTGTCCAAACATATTTATAGAAATTAGCGACTCACAAATATTTATATAAAAGAAACTCAGTTCCGAGAGTTTATGGCCAGAGGGGTGAGCGCTGCGTGATGGAAAAACGGGTCCGTTTTAAACCTGTTTTCGTAGGCTCTACCCCTAGAGGGCAGTGTTTGTCAGCAACTCTTGCATCCAGAAGCAGACTCCTGAACTCATCTCTCATGTTCGTTTTATCGTGCTCCATTAAAACCACTTCAGAGGTAAATTTATCTGTAATGACCATTAAACCAGAATCAATCAAACGGTATTACAGAATACTAAAGAATATGTTCAGGCAATGTCTAGTCATTTGGAATTTAAGTAGGCCTGGAACCTTTTGATAATCCCAAACAGAACAGTATTTAAGGTGGGCTTCCTTTTTTGTGTAATTCAGTTCCGCCTGCAAGTCGGACTGTGCCTCGTAGATATGCCTCGTGGAGGAAGCTCGTTTACAACATGACCACACTAAACTGACATTTTCACAGAGGCATTTTTGGAAAGGTTAGCCGATGAGTAATTGTATCACAGAAATGCGACAGCCATCTCCTTCTCCAAGTGCATTAACGAGTGACTGCACTAGCGCTGACTGTCTTAGGAGACCTCTTTACTGAGAACTGAGAGGAAGGAAGCAGAACAGCCAAGGACAAAAGTATATCTAGTGTTCTCGTGGTGCTTTCTCTTCTCCATGTCACATAAGATCTGTTTAAAGCCTCAGATTCAGAGACTCTTTTTAAGGGTTTCATGTGAGGTAACATTTAGCCTGTAAGCTTCAATAAACAAAAACAACAGAAAATTATTGTGTTATTATTGTCATGTCATTTTTTATGCAAGTTCTAGAGTGAGAAATACCAAATGTTCAAATGACATAAAATCATTTATGTCTTACAAATACCATGGAAGAAATAAAAAATGCTGTTTCTGTGGAATTGGGGTTGGTAAGCATGGATGGATAGTGGTGATGATGGTTGTGGTAGTGGTGGTGGTGGTGTGTGTGTGTCTTCCTGTTGTTGGCTGAGCCGTGTGGTCCGACAGTGTTCTGCCGCGCAAGTGTGTGTCTACTGGCACCGCCAGACCACCACATATTTACAGTAGCTAGCTGCGAACACAGCACACATACTTGCACTCACAGGTTCACACAGCCCTCGTCCGTCAGGGCTGACCTCCCCACTCTCCTGCCTGTCTGGCCTTTCAAGGAGTCTAAAATGGGCTGTGTTGCTCCTGTTCCTCTATTGATTTGTATATAAATATAGAATGCTGCAGAGACATTTTTCCAGGGCTTGGCCTTACCTTGTTTTTTGGTTCAGTGGAGAAGAATAGAGGGCTTCAGCTGGTCCCTAGGAGAGTTTATGGTCAAGCACCGGTGGTTATCCCTGGGTCTTTGGCCTGAATGTTTACTCAAGGCACATCTCAGCTAAAAATGCCCTGACCTGAAAACACCATAATAGATTCCTCTCCAAGCAGGTGATTGCAGGACCTTAGAAACTGCATGAGAAGCTAATGGGAAAATGCCATTTCTCCTAAATATCTTGGCTTATCTAGGCATCTATAAATGAAGGATCCAAACACTTTGCAAGGCACAACCTTTCATCTATTTATTCAACTGTTGTCTATCTGTCTGTGCACGTACATACTAAGAGGCGCGAGTTGTGGAGCCAGACAAAAACAGCTTGTTTTAAATCATCTATCGGACAGCAAACTATTGCTTGATAGCTTTTTGCCAGATTTGTACCTCATCTCCGCTAGAGCCAGTGGCTATGTGAGGAGATGTTTATGCAAACAAGATGATGGTTGATTCAATCCTGAGCATGTAGCACAGAGTATTGTGTTTGTTTCAAATACAGCTGGTGAGGAGAGCAGTTAGTAACAGACCACAGACAGCAGATCAGGAGTTGATTGATTCTTCTGCTCTTTTCGTTGTACGTGGGAAATAAAGTGCCCCACAGGACAGACAGAGTATTCTCCCGAAAGATGTTTGTGTTTTTCAAGAGCCTCTGTCTTTGTTACTGATTAAAGAATGTCAGTTGAACTGACTCTACTCACAGGCATGCTTGAATGCTACACCAAATATGTTTTCATTCTTTTCCCCTTTAAATCAAGTAGAGCGCTGAAAGAAAGACAAATGGTGTCTTTAAGTAGAACTAAGCTCCCGGCTGCTGTCTTTGACAGCAAGTCTCGCCTCCCTATTATACCTGATTGATTTTTTTTTGTGCTTTTTTGCTTTGGTTTTTCTAAAACATCTTCACAACTGTGTTTTTGCTTTTATAGCACAATGTCCACAGAAAAATGTGAATTTCTCCCCAACTCTGGGTGGTCTCGATTTCCCATGGTACACCTCGTAGCACTGTTATATTTTACTACTTGAGTCATGCAAGCAGCTTCGTCTTTCGACTACATGTTCTTTAATGAACCATAGCCAGGGCTCCACCTGTCCACCTCCATCGTGATGGACGGCTGTGCGTCTCATGTGCGCCGAGGGGAGGGGGGTTTGTTAGCATGCGCTCCATTAGCACAGGAGAATGAATCATCTGGGCTCACAACCACCGCTGCTCGCCTGCCTGCCTGCCTGCCTGCCTGCGCGCCTATGGCGATCAATAGCTGTCCCAACATGCGGGTCAGCCCCTCTCCTCTCCTTCTCTCTTTATCTCTCTCTCTCTCTCTCTCCTACCTCTTTTTCCTCCTCTCCACTCTTTTTTTCTCTGGGCTTGGAGGAATAATCAGTGGCACACTGGTATTATTTTTCTTCTTCTCCTCTGTTCACTTCTCCTCTTTCCCTCTCTCATCTATCCGTTTGTGTCTCTCTGTATCCGTGTCTCTCTCTGTCTATCTCTTTGCATGTTGTGACATGCCGAGGCCGTGTTCTGATCTTTGGCTCACTGCGGGCTCTATGAGTGGCTCTCTCCTAAATGAAAGGGAGTCGTGGAGCTTGTCTACATGTCGCACCACAGGGCTCTCCTCATGGGCGGCTCTCTCCATCCAGCTGTCAGGCCCACAGCAGACACACACACACACACACACACACACACACACACAAGCACACACTCACACAGACACTGCTATTGCTACTGCTGTTCCAGCTGAGTTGAGGGCATGGTAACGAGAAAGGGAGAAAACTGAAAAGAAAGTAAAAATGGAAAGATGAATACAAAAAACAGTAAATAGAGAGAAGACTAGGCAAGAGAGAGAGAGATGAAGAGAGAGAGAGAGAGATGAAGAGAGAGAGAGGAGTGGCTGATGAATGGAGGAAAGGAAGACAAAAGGAGGGATCAGAAGGAGAGCATGGGGGATTACAGAGATATTGAGTGAGATTGGAGATAAACAGCATTACTCAGGCAAGAAAAATAGGGGCAGTGAGGGAGAGACAAGGAGATGGAGGACAATAACGACAAAGAGAATGAGAGAGAGAGAGAGAGAGAGAGAGAGAGAGAGAGAGAGAAAGAGAGAGGGTGAAATAGGTATGGGGGAAACGTGGGAGAGAAAGAAAAGAAAGGATGCTGAGACAGATTAAGAAAAAGAGATGCCTCCTTCGCTTGAGCCAGAGATATAGGCTGAGCCAGTGAATGTGTCACTTGATGAACATTACACACACACACACACACACACACTCACTCACACATACACACACACTCACACATACACACACATTGTACCATGGCACAAATGTAGACTATGCACAACGACACACCAAAGTAAGAGAGAATCAAAGAGATAACACACACATCATAAGAGAGGGAGAGAAATGCGCCCACACACGCGCACACACACACACACACACACACACACACACATACACACGCATTGTACCAAGGCAGAAAAGTAGACTATACACAATGATACACCAAAGTAAGCGAGAGATTCAAAGAAAGAATACACACATCAAGAGAGAGGGAGAGAAATTCACACACACACACACACACACACACACACACACACAACCATACTTTTATTTCCAGATGCCTTTTGCTGGGATGACCCCCATCTATTAAAAGGTCCATTTTG
>PYXC01000089.1:1232500-1252500 GCA_015244755.2 Tenualosa ilisha | reverse complement strand
GTCTGTGTGTTTTGGGAAGGAGGGAGGGGGGAGCACAATGTGGGTGATAAAGTCTCATTAAGACCATAATGAGGCATGGACATAACCAGATTAGTGCTGACAGTAGTCTGGACACTAGGGGAATTCACTCTCTCTCTCTGTGTGTGCGTGTGTGTGTGTGTGGTTGTTTGTTTTTGTGTGTTTAAGAGAAAAATGCCTGTGTTTGTGTGTGACTGTGGTAATAGGATTACATTTTTGTGAGAGTAAATAGGTTTCCATGTCCATAGTAACATGTACAGTAAGGACAGAGACCTTAGTTCACAACAGCACATCATTTACTCTGGAGGATGGCACAGGACTTACTCTTGATATGGCTGAAAAAGGTCCATAAGTCAGATACCCAGCTGTTCAAATGTGGGGGGATATATGTGTTATAGGAACCTATGGGAAACTGTCTGCAGTTAATAAGAATATGTAATTAATATGTAATATACTGGATATTCATGATGATGATATATGATAGCTATATAATTAAAATAGATTAATAATGAAGTTCACATGTGCAAATTTAATATCGACATGTTTGTGAACAGGAAGGCCTCAGGAGGAAAAATTCAGCTGGCAGACATGCTGTAGACACATAGGTAGCAAACATGCTGTAAACACATAGGTGGGGTGGTTGCATGCATAAGTGATGACGACCATATGAGTGCTGCCTGGCACACATCCCTTGATTGCGTCTGTTGGATGTTTCACTGCTCAGAGCTGGACTCTGTCAGAGTGGGCTGGTGAGGAATGAGGGCACTTAACGAGGCCAGCTAAATATACTCCCAGTGCTTCTGCTGCTGCTGGTACAGCAACCTCCAAATCCCCTAATGAAGGTTATTCGGCACTCCGCCTTAAGGACTCTTTATATTAAGTGTCCTTAAGAGGTATGGACAGTGTACTTCTCCCACCAACACATGTTACAGCATACATTATGAGGTCATGGCTAAAGATTGGTTTTAAACTAGTCAGGGTCTATATAATTACGGTTTCACAGAGTTTTATTACTAATTAATTACATTGTTATAAATGTTGTTAAAATCTCACAAGTGGGGCTGTTTTTTTAATTACTTAACAGTCAAGATCTATAACTGTCCTCCACTGATGTGCAATGTCCTATGGCAGTGATGCCATCACTGCGCCAGGCAAGAGGGGAAACACTTTATCTCCCTGTCTGACGCTTTGTCTGGCACAGGTTAGGGTGCTTCTCAAACCTGCCAAACAAGGAAGGCAGCTCAGGCATGCTTTCTACAAATTTTTGGTACTTTCTGAAGTTAATCCTACCAGTTTACATATTTAAAATGTATTTTTTTTTATCTTTGAAACTCCCATTTTAATTGACTTACAGATTGATGCAGCCCTTAGTAACTGACTATTGAATGATTTTATTATGTGACAACTGCACAGGGAAAGCCAGTGGCACACTGAGCTGAAATGAAACTCCATGCTCAGGATTAAAGAGGAGAGAGAGAGAGAGGGAGAGAGAGAGAGAGAGAAATGCTAAACCTCTGAAAGATGAAAAGGCTGGGGCAGTGCGCGGACGACTTCGCCACCTGTCACAACCTTTTAATCAGCCTCCTCTCGCGCTCCCTCTAAAGTAATCACCCGCTAAGGCTTCAGCTCCCACTAGGACACATTCACCCTATGCAAGCCAACCAGTCCACACTGTTCCTGTTCATCAGTGTGCTTTTCTGTTTCTATTTAATATTCTGTTGCTCATCCATTGTGTTATATCTGTGTTATAACCAAAAAATCTGTTAGTGTTTGGTTCAGAGACCTGTGAAGTTTTTTTTTTTTGGTCACAGTTAACGCTACACATAATTAACTCAATTCTGTTGCTACTGCTTGATACCTTTTAGGTTTAATCCAGCTGTATGGTATTAGAGAGAGCGCATGTGACTCTTTAGGCACTGCATGTAGTCAAAAGTGTTCCTGGAAAGCTGGCAAGCACTGACTTATCCTTAAAGAGAGATCCGGTGTGGATCAATCCATAGTCCTGTTGTTCAAGGTCACTGAGTGCTGTTGGTAGGACAAAGAGTGAGAAAATTTGATGCATCATAGAACAAATAGCAAATCGGCAGCTAACACTAACTTTAATTCACTTTCAGTTTTATTTTCGTATGCCCTGCTTAGTTCTTAGCAGACTCTTTTATCTAAAGCTACACAGGCATGTGTACACGTGGGCTTCGGCAATCAAACCCAAGTTGAACAATCATCAGCGATGATTGTCGAGCAATGTAACCACTGCTCCAAGTTTTATGCTGATGTTCTGTGTTAGATGATGGTGGGATAGAAGAAAAATAGATGGGCAAAAGATAAAATATTTAAACCTTACACATTATTACCACGTCCATCATTTCCAAATTAAGTAAAAAGTGTGGAGCGTTTGCGGATAAAGAACACCGGTAGCATTCATATTGAATCCCATTGTTTCTGTGAGATAGCTTCTCTAATACAATAAGCAAGTACTGAAAATGTCTTCTGACACTGGGAAGTTAGTAATGCTCACTCCTCAGGGAAGTTTTAAAAGCCAAACACAGAGTCACTGGAAAGCAGTCATACGTGACGAGTCTTAATGAGTTTTCTTTGGATCCCCGAGTCTCTTGCTTTAACATGGCTGTCTCCTGCTCTGCTCAACATTATTTAAAGATGCCACTCCTCCAGAGCTAGTGGCAGTACACAGTATTTTATAGCAAAATCTCCAGCCTCCTCCGCATGCAGTTTTATCAGCTGTTTATCAGCTGTTGCTCCAGCAGTCTTAGCAAGTAGCTCAGCAGCAGGAATATCAATGGACAAATTAAACTAATAATTTATTACAAGAATTACATTACTATAATTCTAGAGTAATGTGGTATAAACACCTGAAGTATAATGCATTTTAGTCCACCTACTATAAACGTAAGGCAATGTATATGAAGCTTGGTGTTCATAGGGTTTATGACAGTTGTTATATTACTTGTAAAATTATATTACTTGATGTGAAAGTATCTCTAGAATATGAAATCAGTGCTAATTTTGGAAAGGTTCTATGCACACTGTAAGAGAGCTAAAAGAGCCTGGATAACTCTGCTGTAAAGCCATGGCAGGGTCCATCTCTAATGGCTGTCATATTTACAGCTGTTGCCTCTGGCTGAAGGGTATCCAGTATCCAGGGCAGAGGCTGGCATCATTCAGGGCAATGGTCCTGTGCCAGGCCTGGTGTGGGAAACAGCATGCCCTTGGGCAGAAGCGAGGGTGAGAACCGCCTGTCTGTGGATGTGCTGCGGTGCCCTCAATGCCAGCTGCTATCGCTTAGTCAGGCTTAGAGGCAGTGCCACATATTGACATATTCAGGGAGGTGGGGGGTGTCTAAATGAGTAGGATATCTCATCATTTACTCACACACACACACTCATCTGTTAGCACACTCTCTAATAAATGCTGAGATCACACACGCAGCACAAAGGATCGGACGAACCCAGTTTTGATGCAGGTTTTCTCAGACCTGGTTTCGTTCCAGAATCAGTTCATCTTTGAGTGTCCATGGAGGACTCTCAGCTGAGGAATGTTGTCAGTGAAAGGGAGGGGGTGGGAGTCTCCTTGAATGAAAGGGAGGGAAACATAGCTGTGGTGAAATGGGGGATACTGATGTGTGTGTGTGTGTGTGTGTGTGTGTGTGTGTGGGCGTGTGTGTGTATGTGCGTGCGAGTGTATTGGCACTTGCATATATGTGTGTGTGGTGTGTGTGTGTGTGTGTCCATGTGTCAGAGAGAATGAGAGTAAAAAAGAGCATGAAAGAGAGAGAGAGACCTATTGCAGTATGGGTAGATCCAAATGCAGACAAATCAGGCACAAATCATGATCAGAACCAGTGATTATTTTTCCAGCTCTGGTGTTTGCACCTGTTCTCTGACAGCCTGCCCAACAGAAAAATCCAGCCTGCTTGGAATCTGAGCGGCGATGGCAGGCCGAGTATAATGACGGCGAGACACGGCCCTAAATACCTGCTGTCAGCACAGCGCTCTGGGTTTTACAGCAGCCGCAGCTCACAACGAGTCATTACATTCATCACGCTGCTCAGCATCTGCAGCCATCAATAACCCTGATTACACCCACAATCAGTCAGGGCCTCTTAACTAGAAACTACACACACACACACACACACAAACTGAATCCATAATACATGCACTCACTCACTCACATGCACACACATACATGTGTATGTCTTACATTATTCACTTATATGAAATGAGGTCGCATGCCCTCACACACACACACACACACACACACACACACACACACACACACACACACACACACACACACACACACACACAATTTCTCAAACCCCTTAAAGGAAATTAGTCTAGCACCCCCTATGCTATATAATATGCATATACATTCACATCACACACAGGAGCATGTGGAGTCAGCAGAATTAAATATTCACAGTGTGTTTCACGTTCAATCTGATGTGCAGATGGAGATTTCTGTAGCGGAGGTGTGTACACGAGAATGCTGAGGAAGCCCAGAGCCTGTCCTTGTACTCCATGTGTTCCAGTCAAAGCAGCAAGCACGACGGGAGTCATTTTAGCCCTATTTTAAAAAAAATCACTTCTTTACTTAGCTGAGGGCTCTCTCACAAATAACAGACCAAACATGAGTCCTGTGGAATTGGAATCATGAAATGTGTTCATGTGACTCTCACATATGAAAACCTATTGTGATGTTCTTTCTCAAGAGGTTCTCATTCCCAGGATATTTCTTCTACAATAGTAATCCATAGAAGAGATACAACATGGCTGGAGACCCTTGGGATGAGCTTTCATGCCAGATTCTGTTCAGTATTTAACATTAAGGCTCACTATTGAGGCTTAGGGTCTCTTTGAACCAAAAGAATGACATCAAATCCTTTTTTATGTTATTTTCGTACTGTGTTGCACATACTGGCTATATGTTTTTGTAATGTACATTGTGAGTGTGTACTTTGTGTGTTCCCTGGTTGGCTGGGTAGACCAAGTATAGGGAAAGCAATGCCACTGAAGTAATTCTCTTAAAGGTGGAAATGTGTTGACAAACTGTGTGTTGTGTGTGTGTGTGTGTGTGTGTGTGTGTGTGTGTCCATCATTCAGACATATGGAATCAATGATCAGTCATTCTATTTAAAAGTATGTCTACGGATATTTCAATTCCTAACTCCTCTCCTCTCTCCCCAGTCTGTTCACAGTTTTCGAGGGGAGTCTACGCCATATTTGGTTTCTATGACAAGAAGTCCGTGAACACGATAACGTCATTCTGTGGGACACTTCATGTCTCCTTCATCACGCCTAGTTTCCCCCTGGATGGAACCCAGCAGTTCATCATTCAGATGCGGCCTGACATCAAGGGCCCCCTGCTCAGCCTCATAGAGTACTACAAGTGGGAGAAGTTTGCCTACCTGTATGACAGTGACCGAGGTAAGATGAGCTAATCTCTGAAGTCTTCTCTTTAGGTAGGGAAGACCTACTTTACTATAAACTTTGAAATCCTCTGGAGGAGGCTACTTGGTGTAGTGTAATGAAATCACAAACAAACAAGTTCAAACTGAGGCCATTTACTAATTCTCCAGCTCCTACTTCCACCTTACATTCCGGTACTATAGTATGGGACTACTCTTTGGATTACTCCCTCTGATAGCCGTATGTTGATAATGGAGATTGTGCTCTTTCCTGTTTACCTTTGCTAGAGACACCTTAGCCCACCATGAGCTACTCTCTGAGCAATAATCTGCTGGTCTAGTATATGCTGGTCTAGTGTATGCTGGTCTAAGCCTTGCTACACCTTGCACTTTATTTATATGCAGATTTTAGTGCACTCTGGTTGGCTGTGTGATTTGAATACTAGCAGCTGATTTCTATACATTTTAAGAAGTTGCCTTTATCACATTTGGTAAGGAGGTCTTGGAGATCTTATAGACTGAGGGTATCGATGAAACAGATGGTCACCTTTGCTGTTTTGCTCAACTGTTTTATTAGTGTTGTATCAGTGTTTACAGTGTTGTTGTTGTTGTTTTTTTCTTTTTTACTGTGATTGTAAAGCTGAACTTCTCTAAAACCTGACATCTTGTCATGCGATGTAACAATCCGTTAACAGTGGTGGTCTCTGCTGAATACCCATATTAAGTAGCAATCTATAAAGAAAATTCTAGAAGAAAGCAACAGCTATTTCTTCAGTTCATTAGGCCCTTGATCAGGACCAGATCAGGGGCCTCATCTTTCTCAGAGGCTTCTGTTATTTAGGGACTCTTAACTCTACCCTCCTAATGGGTTTCTCTAGTCAAAGCAGTCGGATTTGTCTTCCGAGTTAGATTGTCTTTACAATGGATAAATCCTCGAGTTTTCCTTGATAAAAGGACTTTTTTCTTTTCTCTTCCGGCTGGCTCCCTTGAGCCGGGTCACACCACTGGCCACTGTCTGGGGACGTAATAACAGAGAATCCCAGTAAATCCCCTCCCGCCCCTGTCCCACTGGGAGCATCGCCTTTGCCCACTGCTCCATGGATGACTGGCCATTTCCAATATTGCCTCCCTCAGAGCGCAGGAAACAAACACGACCCCCACCGCTCCGAAACGGCCAGAGTCGCCTGCCGTTTCCCAGACCCCAGGCTGCTCAGTGGCATTCGGTGATTTGCCTCTCTGACTGATATTTCACACTGCCCGCTCGCTTGCTGTGGTTTAGTCTCTGTATGAGGCTGTGTCGGGCAGCATGGCAGCTACTGATACAGGCTGCACAGGTGGGGTTGTGTTTTATGGAGGCTAAGTGGTCTGTGCTTTCATGAGCTACTGGGCGGTAATTGAGGTTACTCCTGAGGAGATTGTGTCTCTGGTGTTGCCTCTCTTTATTGTTTTTCTGTCCTGCTTCTCTCTCTCTTTCTGTCTCTCTCTCTCTCTATATATATTGCTTCTGTCTGTTTTTATTGCTTGCTCTGCCAGGGTCTTTATTAAAAACCTCCATGCTGTCAGTCCCTTGTGTGCTGCTGCGGGGGAACTAGTGTGATGCGAGCTGTGTAGGGTTACAGTCAGGACGCTTGCCTAGAGAGTGAGAGACAGATCGCAAAGACGAGCCATGATGGAGAAGAGAGAGTTCAGATTGCCATCGCCATGCCGACCCTCTGCCACTGTGCATATTTCATCATCGCTTGCTTTAATTAGGTCACATAGACCTCATCCCCATGGCAACCAAATATGTAATGTGCAGCCCGGTGGCTTGCTTTTCATGGACTCTCTCACTCTTTCTCTGTGTATGTGTGTGTGTTTGTGTATGTGTGTGTGAAGGTCTGCATGTTCGTGTGTATATGCGTGTGTGCTTCTATTAAATATTTATTGGCCAGTTTCTTTGTTGATGTTATTAAGGGGTTACTGTGGTGTTTTTGTGCATGTGTACTTGCATGTGTGTGTGAGCGTGTGTGTATTCACATATGTCAAGTTCATTTCCTTGTGCTTGTATGTAACCATACATGTTCTGGTACATTCAGTATATAGATAGATAGACAGACAGATAGATATATAGGTATATAGGTAGATAGATACGTGTGTGTGTGTGTGTGTGTGTGTGTGTGTGTGTGTGTGTGTGTGTGTGTGTGTGGCTGATTAGCTTTTTTGTGTGTGTGTATATGTTCTAGCATGTGATCATGTGTATGCTACAGTTTTGCATGCACAATTGTATGAGTTGAGAGAGAGAGCGTGTAAGTTAGAAGAGACAGAGAGAGAGAAAGGAAAAAAAGAGAGAGAGTGGATAAGAGTGTACATTATGTGTGTATATATGTGTGTGTGTTTGTGTGATGGCATGTAAACCTCAGCAATGAGTTCTAAAGGCAGTGCTGATGATTCACCTTCTCACACTGAAACTGGCGTGTCAAACCCACACCCACCCGTGTGACTTTGTACATCTCTCTCTCTCTCTTTCACAAGCTCTCTTTCACACACACACACACACACATGCACACTCTGCCTCTCTCTCTATTTGTCTGGTGAAAACTATCCACTTCTTCCTTATACTGGAGAGCCAGGAAGTGACAGGAAGAGACAGTCGTCGCCTGTCATTTGACACAGGATATGCAGTTACCCTTCCCAATATTCCATTCTCTGGTTCTCTCCTCTCCAATGACTAAGTGTTTGTTTACTTTCTACCTCTCCAAATCTCTCTCTCTCTCTCTTTCTGTCCCTCACTTTTCCTTGCAGACTATCTACAGAAGTATCTACTTAATTCTGTGCTGCTGCAATGTACCATGGGAAAGCCATTAGCTATTAGTTACAGCCAATTACTGATTAATGGTGTTAATGTCCCTCGTCACTTTGAATGTCATGATTAGGGATGAGTGCAATCTCACTATGGTGGAGAAACAAAAGAAGTCATTCATGGTGTATTATCATGTGAACATACAGCATAATCACAGTGGCTGCATACCATTTCAGTATCTGCAATACTCAAGCTGTTTGTGTTGTTTTGTCTGAAATACACTTCAAGTCAATTAAGGTGGAGTCACAAATGGCGCTCTTGATTTGCCTTAAAGGTGCCCTGCTGTACATCTCTAGGGTATTTTAAATTGTTCTCTGAGGTCTTCAAAGATGGTATATAACTTTAGTTGGGATGAAAATGGTCTGAAAATGGGCCGAGAACAAAGCGCCTAATTTTTCAGAGCTGTGCCAATGAGCTGGGCTCTGATTCGCTGCTGTAGCATGTCAGTGTTACATGGCCTGTTGATGGGAAATTTACATTAGTCCGCTAATGTCAGAATTACAAGGGAAGAAGAACGAAAAATTTTTGGAACATAAAATTTCAGAGGGAGAGGAGGAAGACATAGCCTATGATATACCTCCCAATTGCTTGGAGATTTTAAAGACACTTCACAACAGTAAGCTTGTAATGTGTAGGGTTTCACACTAGCCAACATAAACATATAACTGCTCCGTTATGTTACAACCACAGGTTAAAACTTCTGAAGCCTGTTGTACTCATCAACGTTGACAAGCTATTCTTTTTGAAATGCGCTGGACACAGTAATAATGGACAAAATTTAACTGCAGCCAAACGTCCCTTAGTTCCTGTTATTTAGGTATAAAACTAAAAACGAGAACACAGCTGTTCTGCCTGTTATCTTTAACTCATGGATATCTGGCATAGTTAGGATTCTGTGGGGTGGGCACTAATCAAATATAGGAGAGCATGAATTGGGCAATAGTTCAGTGCTATCCACCATTGGCCTAGAGATAATCTGTAGCATTGACCAACTTTTCAAATTGGCCTGATTTCCCTTTTTATTTCTTTTGATTGGCTATTGCAGACAGCGAAGATAGTATTACATTTTCACAGGTAAAACAGTTTTGTGTGGCAGTGCACCTTTAAAGTAAAATGAACATATTATCCACATATTTGACATAATTTTACAGAAATGACAGTACATTTAATATTGGACTATGTGGTTTAGAATATGTTCAGTATAGTTCATTTAATTAACAACTTGACTCTTATCTACTGAAGTAAGAATTTCCTGTCTGAGTGAAGAAATAATGGCAATGGTGGTAGTGTGTTCTGAGAAAGAGATTTTCTCACTATTGTTGAGGCACTTTTATTTCAGTGCAATTAAAAAGGATCAGACCACATGTAAATCTTGCTTTGTCAGGACATTAGGATTGTTGTCTCTTAATTGCATCTTGGTGTCTTCTGGTCTGGTTCTCCTAATGGGAACTTCATGCAGTGAAAATACAATAGAGTTTAAAACACAACAAAGAGATTGAAAACAACTAAATTGTTCGGAAAGTAATGCTAACAACCACACCATCCTTTCACATCTTGGTATAAAGGAGAGCTTCCTGGTTGCAGAGATGGAGCATGGATTAGGTTCTAAATGAATTATCAATAAATTTAGGTTAGGTTCAAACAGATTCTCTATAAGCAATGAGAATGTGATAGAATTTTGATTGATTGATTGATTTGTGGTTGTAATCATGTGACTATCTAACTGACTGAATTACAACTGCTGTGTCAATCTCTATTGTAGGAGGGGAGGTTTATAAGTTTGGTGATTAGTAGCAGATCATCCAATGTGTGACTTGTTTCTCTTTGGTTGATCTGCTTAGTTGCTAATATACCGTATATGCAGACCCTAGAATATCTGTTAATGTTGCCTCTGTCATATGATTCAAAAAGACAGCCCATATATGAAGAATGCAGCATGTTGAGCCTCAGGAAATAGATTATGCCAGAGTCCAACTAATGTAGAAAAATGATAGTCAATGTTGGCACAGATATGGCCAACAAATTGCATATAATCCCTCTCACACTATGTGTCCTGCACATAAGTGGAAATTTCCTCATGAACATCCGTGTGTGTGCCTGAGGAGTTCCTGTTCCTCCTTTGCACAAGTTAACATGAAATGCACCATGGGAAATATTAGTCTACATGTATAATGCACAGACATGTCTGATCCTCAATTGGATTTAGGCCAGATTTGGGCTGTATCAAGGCCAGCTCCGGGCCGCGATGCACTGCCAAGGCTGATATGATCTGGGAAATGTATATGTTCCATGACCAGAGGAATCGGGGGAGATGTTAGAGATGTTAGCATCACACAGCCCCTCTGGCAAAACAGAAATAAATAAATAAAAACAACAACTATAAAAGCTCTTTACTCTCTCCATGAGCCATGCAATAATGAACATCATGAGGACTGTCTGAGAGACTCAGCTGTTTCCTTGGGACCAATAGATTATAGAATAGAATAGTAAGAGCAAGTTCACATCCTGCGGAACAGAAAAGTTATTTCTACAAAGTAACACTAAAGCAAAAACGCAAAATAATTTTGATATCAAATATGTGAATGCGGATAAAATGTTGTCATATTGGGCCCTTGAGCACATGAGCACATGACCTTTTTAAGCAGTGTTGTGATTACCCGAGTGCACAGGGATCCCTTACAGAGGTCTAGGATGTACACAGGAAGGTCTTGATGGCCTAATTTAGCGTGAACACACTCACTCTGAGTCATTTGATCTGACCCCTCTAACAAGATCTCGGCCTTCCTGATATAAGCACCCTCATACAAGAAGTACCTAAATAAAAATATTAATTTCTTTGTGAGTATTTTTGTCTTCTTAGATTACAGTTGCTGTCTATTTTAAGGCTGTTTTTTTCCAACATTTTAATTTATCAAACACACACACACACACACACACACACCTACCTTTTCACTCATCTTTAACAGAGCCCAGTAAACGTATGTTTTTTGTAATTTATGTATTTAACTGACAGTGACCCTAAGGACCAAAAATAAGTAAATAAATAAATAAATAATAAAACAGAACTTTGGGTCAATTAGTTTGTCATTTATTTTTCGAAATGAAATCTTATATACATTAAAATATATTCTCTCTCTCTCTCTCTCTCTCTCTCTCTCTCTGTCACATAGTACCCCTCCCCCCTCTCTCTTTCATATATGCTAATTCAGATGCACAATGTACAAGTGTCCTAAAAATTATTATGGAACTGGCACAAACCTTCATCATCAAGGACATCTCTCTCCCTCTCTCTCTCTCTCTCTCACACACACGCACACATACACACACACACACACACACACTATCTCTCTCTTTCAAACACACACACAGACACTCACACTCACACAAATCTTCCACAGCAAATAGGCATGACTGTGTAGAATGAGAGGGTAGTGTGTATTTCTGTGTGTGTCTGTGTGCTGTATGAAACTTGTCACACTCATACCCTCCCACATACTGTCACAGCCAGGACCTCTTTCGCCCACACACACTTCCTCTTACAGAAAAGGGAAGAAAGAGAGAGAGAAAGAGAGAGAGAAAGAAAGAGAGAGAGAGACTATATACATACAGCACCCTGCTCTCGCACAGCTAAATTAATTACCTGAGCAACTTCTAGTCCTCTGCCTCCCATTATGACAAAAGAACAAAGACAAAAGACAATTACAGTGATATGTGGTGTCTTGATCAGCGCTTTGACTATGACACAGCATAAAATATGTTTGCTATATCTGTTCTCCAGTTTTAGCGTGAAAGCAAATCTTGAGGCCAGAATTTATGCTGTAGACAGATCCATTATCTACGCCGCTCTTAAACTGTGCTCTTTTATCGTCCTCGGTACTTCAACAACTAGACTCAAAGCAAGGTCGAGATATGCTGGGCTGGTTCTGGCCCAGGATTAATGTGGATCAGAACCTGAGCCAACTGAAGGCCCGATCTGTCCTGTGGCGAGCTGTTATCTGGAAAGTAAAAAAACATTTCACCTCTTATCGACATGTGAGGCAGAGGTGGAAACGTTTGCTCCTCGCCCAACCTGACTATTTCATTTTCTCTCTTTTGATCTTGAAAGGTCAAGAAAGTAGACAAAATTATCACTGGCTCCTCCACAGGGACAAGAAAAGATATTTCAAGTCACGTGTTTGGGCTTGCTTCTCCTTAGCTGATAAAGAAAATGGGCTACTACTATTTTTAACGATATTACATAAAAATGCACTGTTTGCTTTTAGTATTTCATGCAAAAGCTCAGAATCAACTTCACCCAAACCTTTGTGCTGCTACATGTGCAAGTGGAAGAGTTAAGGATAAAGTGTAGCTGTGTAATGTCAGTTCTGGAATAAATAGGCACCCCACCAGCTCCTGCTCAACAAAGCTGAAGAAAGTCTCTGTGTGTGTTACTTTATTGCTGGAGAAATATACTGAAATACGTTTCAGATAAACATAGTTGTTGTTTGTTTGATTTAATTTTCACAAACCTTCATTTGCCAGTATGATTTGTTTCTCGAACTTCTTCCAAAGCAAGTGTCTCCCTGTCTGGTGTTTGTTTGGGACAGGCCTGACCACGCTACAGGTGGTACTGGACACAGCAGCGGAGAGGAAGTGGCAGGTGACGGCCATCAACGTGGGCAACATGAAGGATGAGCGCAAAGATGAGGCCTACCGCTCTCTCTTCCAGGACCTGGAGACAAAACAGGAAAAGAGAGTCATCTTGGACTGTGAACAGGATAAGGTCAAGGACATCATGGAACAGGTGCAGTAAAGGGTTTCTCCCCTCACCGTGCTAAACCCCTCTTCCTCCCCCTCCATTGAAGCACAGTTGTAATTGTAGCATTTGTCTCCAGGAAGAGACTTGTCTCAGGACTAATCATCTTTTTAGTCCCAATATCCTCCCTAACCCAATCATAAAACTGATTAATCCCAGTTATGTATTTGAGTGGTCAGGGTACAGGGTATTTGGGGGGGCATTGGGATTTAGCCAGTCTTTACACAGTATCTTAACAGTGGCCACAGTGACATGATCACAATAAACCAATTACTGGCAATAATCAGATAACTGTAATAATCCATTCATAGATGTTTACATGCATTTAAGAAATCTGATAACCAAAACAAAACGTGTTTACATGAGTCGGTCAGTTAACGGATGTCATCAAGTTTGTATGTATACATGTCTGTGAGACATCAGAATATTCATGAAAACCTAGGTGTGTTAAACAGACTTCTAATAAACCAATAATGGCAGTAATCCGATAAAGAACATCGGTTTATTCTGTTTACATGAGCACCTGAGAAATAAGACAACTGCAATATCCCGATAATTATTGTTTTTTTTTTTTTTTGGTGTGCATGTAACGCGATCAGCAACAGAATAACTACACTGGCTCCTCTGAGAACTTGAATGTCATGATGTGCAACACCTCACACAGTGCATATAACACATTTCTCTTTATGTCTAACTATGTCTAGTACTTCCTTTCTAGTATAGCTATGTCTAGTACTTCCTCTCTAGTCTAGCTATGTCTAGTACTTCCTCATTATGTCTAGCTATGTCTAGTACTTCCTCATTATGTCTAGCTATGTCTAGTACTGTACTTCATCTTTATGTCTAGCTGTATCTAGTACTTCCTCTCTGTTTTGTCATTGCAAAAGCAAATTCAGATGCAAATTCTGTAGGTATTCTGTAGGTTGGCTCAGTCATCTGTAAAGTAATCCCGTTTTAGCTTTGCTCAACCACAACCATGAATAAATATCTGTATTCATCATTTCATTTGAGGAATGTTTTTCTTGTTGTTGACCTCATGTTTTGGTTTTCCTGCTTTTCACCGATGCTTTGATCTTGTTTAGGGAAAAAAAACAAAGAAAAATAGAATAATTGGTAATATTTTGTGCTGAGCTTTAGGCTACATTTTATGAAGTCATTAGTTGAGATTACACAGCATAACTGGAGGTAAAGGCCACACCACTTCCTCCATAACTGGAGGTAAAGGCCACACCACTTCCTCCCAAACTGGCTTATTTATCTATGCAGCAAAAACACTGTGGGACGGTTAACTGGTTTGTATTTAAAGCTTGCAGAAGTCTTTCAAACAAGCCTGGGAATCGATGCCCTTACCCTGTTATCTCCACAGCGTCCTTCTAGGTCATGCGTCACACTGGGACTCTCTAGAAACATCTTCAGCTAACATTCCCACTCATTTTCTCATCACTCAGATTGTTTGATCTTGCAAATGTGCTGTCTAAGATATGACGTTAACCATGAATAATGCTTACTATCTGTCAGTGACGCTGTAATGGTTTATCAGCCTTACATCATTAATACTTTCAGTGTTTACATATTTTGACTGCTCTAGCAGATAGGCCTGTGCAATAGAACAGAACAGAATAGAATAAGTTTTACAGCTTAAGTCAGTTCTGTGGTGGATTCAAAGCTTTGTTACAGTCCTTAGCTCTATGTAACAAACAAAATAAAGCCATGTGCTGCTATCCACAATGCTGACAGATAGCAGCCTAAATTAGTTTCACTCAAACAGAAATACGTCCCAGAACTTAACTAATATCCTGACATGTTCATGTTATATAATGCTAATACCTTCAGATGTCTAATAGATGTTCAGATAGGATGTATCTGACTGCAGTATGTGTTTGTTTACTTTTAACTCCCTGTTGTTCCCTCCAGGTCATTACCATTGGCCGGCATGTGAAAGGATACCATTACATCATTGCAAATTTGGTGAGTCACAGCCCTTTTGTACAGAACATGTTATCACAGTCAGGAATCAGCCATAGCTGGATAAAGGCAATTTTATTTTTTTGATGTCATGTTTATTTATTCGTTTGTTATTTGGTTTGTATGTTTGTTCCCCTGGATTTTTATTTGCCATGGCAGATTATAGCTGCAAGCTAATTTGCATCTCTGTATATTTAGTATTCCAATTCTGTCATGTTCAGAGTTTCAGTGCTATAGCCCATAGACGTGTGTGTGTGTGTGTGTGTGTGTGTGTGTGTGTGTGTGTGTGTGTGTGTCTTCTTTCACACTCAGGGCTTTATGGATGGTGATTTGTCAAAGATCCAGTATGGAGGAGCGAATGTCTCTGGGTTCCAGATCGTTGACTTTGACGACCCCATGGTGTCCAAGTTTGACCAGATGTGGGACACCCTGGAGGAGAAGGAGTACCCAGGAGCAGACAGTAAAATCAGGGTGAGCTTGGCCCAGGCACTGATGTATGCATACGATTCTAAGGGCTTCACAGCAATACAGTGATGTCATCAATATTCAACTGTTTTTAGTGCTGAGAAATATAGTATACCCAGTTAGTCAGGAAAAAAGCAACTAAAAAGATTGTAATCCTACTCGTTCAACAAGGTTACACAGTGCAATACCAAGAGTTTAAGTGTGTTCTATTTTCTCAGAATAGCATCAGGATGAATTTGAAATTGTTATGTAAAGGTCAATTAGTGTAGCATCAGAATGAGTTTGAAAGCCATCATGTTAAGGTAAAGACCTAAACTGTGTTGGTTTAAGCAACAGACAGATACCCTTCAGCAAGCTGTGGTTCAACCACTGCTAAAATTGTTTCAGGGCCAAACTGCAGACATTGTGTTTGTCCATATCATATATACAAGAATACTGGTAGTCGTTTTGGTAGTGAAAGTTTTGTCATTTTTGGCAGGATTTTTGTGTGCCATCTTGCAGTGGGCCCAGGATCTATCGCTCTACAATCTCTACAAACCTCATAGTTTATGTCTAATAACCATAGCTTATGCAAGAGTACAATAAGATGGTTGTCATCCAGCTAGATAGATGGCTATTACTCAATATAAATAGCCAGCAGAGCTAGAGACAGATGGAAGAGTGTGTGTGCCAGTGCCTTCATTACACTGAATTTACCATGAAAGAACATCCATTTAAAACGGTTTCATAACTTCAGAGTGATGAAGGGATAAAGAACAGAGTGGCTACATCAGAAGGAGTCTGATTTCTAGACACACTGTTAAAAAGATCACACTTGTTAATATTCTTAAGACTTTCTAGAGATACACATGTGATTTGACTACGGCTTGTTATGTTTGTGTGTGTGTGTGTGTGTGTGTGTGTGTGTGCATCCACACGGTACTGAATTGACAGTACACCTCTGCACTGACGTATGATGCTGTCCATGTGATGATGGAGGCTTTCCGCTACCTTAATAAGCAGCGCATTGACATCTCCCGCCGTGCCAGCACCGGAGATTGTCTTGCCAACCCAGCCGTACCCTGGTCACAGGGCGTGGAGATCGAACGCGCCCTCAAACAGGTGACAAGCCCAGCCATAGAAATGACAAAAATACTGTAATACAGAAATACTGCCATGTCAGGGAAAGTACCATGTTCCAGATATGAAACCCTACAGCAATACTTACAAGGCTGACAAGACTTTCTTACCAAAAATATTAAAATTTATTGAAATATATTAAGTCAAGTAAGAGTTATTTCACAGTCTTTGTGCTTACTGGAGGCTTACATCTTTTGAGTAAAAACATTGGCAAGGCATAATTTATCACATTTTCTTGTATGGCAGAGGTACCCATTATGCAACACTGACAAATAAATAATAATGTTGTTTGGCATTTTGTCCTATCTACAGTGTGTTGTCTAAAACCGTGTCTTCTTTTTTTTGTGCTCTCAATGCCCTGGCTATGTTAGGTTAAAGTTGAAGGACTCACAGGGAATATCCAGTTTGACCAGCATGGGAAAAGAGTGAACTACTCAGTGAACATAATGGAACTGAAGAATAATGGCCCTGTCAAGGTAAAAGAGGACATCCAGCGTCTCGTGTGTGTGTGTGTGTGTGTGTGTGTGTGTGTGTGTGTGTGTGTGTGTGTGGTCCAGTCAAGGTAAAACAGGACATCCACCACCTCCCTCATCTCTGCCTATATACTGTATGGGAAGAATTTTACATTTAATTGTGTGGAAAGTAAAATAACTAGATGGTTGAGCTTTTCTTTTTGAAGACATGATAATAGAAGTGTTAAGTGTCTGTGTCTGTGTGTTTGTGTGAGTGTTTTGTGATGTGTCTGCCTCATCCACTTTGAACAAAGGTTCAAAGACTCATCCTCTCTTGTCTGGATGCCATGATGGAAATATAGTTCATCTGAATATGTAACACTTCCACTTCAACTATGTCTTTTGTCTCAATGCAGATTGGATACTGGAATGAGGTTGACAAAATGGCCGTCACAAAATCAGACCTGTTTCCCAATGACACAATGGGCTTGGAAAACAAGACAGTGATAGTAACAACAATTCTGGTAAGTTATTTTTTGACACAGCATTACAGTAATTACCTGACTATTAGCCACACTATGTATAAACTGCAGCACTGTTTTTGGCTAATGGAAAAATAATAAACCCTGTATTGCCCTTACCCATGTATTAACCACACACATCTAACAACAGTTTATGAAACATTACTTATAATGTGATTTAATCAGCATGATTCAATTAATAAAGGAAGGAGACAGATTTACATAGCCCAATCCCATGTATTAGCCTTATTGTTGAACCTCATTTGCAAAATGAATTTGCCAAAATCAATATCTAAACTTTGGTTGAAGGGTGTGAAATTATGAAATTGAAACCGTTGGACTTTCATTCATTTTGAGACTATTCTGTCATCCACATTTATGAAAGGTTGTGTATGAATGCTGAGTCATGTTTTATGAAACAGTCATGAATGCTTTGTGAGTATTTATGACAGCTGCTATGAATGCGTTATGTTCTCATCCATCAAGTAAAGTGTCACCGAGGGAATAAAACAACAAATAATGTAATGTTTCAGATGTTCAGAGTCAGACTGTCCTACATATATGAAAGGGTCTTGACAGGTTCTCTGGTGGAGTGAAATGTTTCCATAAGAATACTTTCAAACACACTGTGCTACATTCCTGGTGGGAGATTTAAAACTGCCTAAAATTCCAGATACAACAATCTGAAGTGTCATGCATTATGCAGTTTTAGTAGCTGTTACACATCCTACAGCAGAGCCGTCACTCCACAGCATTTGAACAGCATTCATCCCACATCCTCAATCACTCAATCAATCTCTCTCTCTCTCTCTCTCTCGCGCTCTCTCCCTCTAACTCTGTCTTGTGCACTCTCAATCTCTTCAGGAAGCTCCATACGTGATGCTAAAGAAGAACGCAGACCTGTTTGTGGATAACGAGCGCTACGAGGGTTACTGCGTCGATCTGGCCGCTGAAATTGCCAAGCACTGTGGCTTCAAGTACCAGCTGAAGATTGTGGGAGATGGGAAATATGGCGCTCGCGATGCCGAGACAAAGATCTGGAACGGAATGGTCGGAGAATTAGTTTACGGGGTGAGGAGAGTGGCCTGTGTTTGCTTCTGTGGTGCACACAGCGCATTTGCTTGTCTCTGTTGTGTTCTAAAAGCATGAATCATTAATATGGCAGGCTGGCAGATCAAGCAGTCTGAAGTGCTTTCCTGCCTACTCGAATACCTCTTACCGTCTCTCATCAATTACAGCAGATTACAAGATGTACCTTGTTAGCAAAAATATGTAGAAATAATCCTTTTAGCTAATTGCTGCATTTTTAGTGCTACCTAATTCTACTTTACACTGTGATGGACTCCTGGAAAATCTGCACTGAAGCAGAGTGTATATGGCTGGGCTGTTAAGTTAATTGTTTCCTGAAACTCCTTGTCAGAAAGCCGATGTGGCGATTGCACCTTTGACTATTACCCTGGTGCGAGAGGAAGTGATTGACTTCTCCAAGCCCTTCATGAGTCTGGGTATCTCCATCATGATCAAGAAGCCCCAGAAGTCCAAGCCAGGCGTCTTCTCCTTCCTGGACCCACTGGCCTACGAGATCTGGATGTGCATCGTCTTTGCCTACATCGGAGTGAGCGTGGTGCTCTTCCTGGTCAGTCGATTCAGCCCATACGAGTGGCACACAGAGGAGTATGAAGATGGACAAATTCAGACCACCGAGTCGACCAACGAGTTTGGGATATTCAACAGCCTCTGGTTCTCCCTGGGAGCTTTCATGAGGCAGGGCTGTGACATCTCACCCAGGTGGGTAGACCACAACCCAGCCATACGCTACACTGCAATTCATTTGATTTTTGATTGTTGAATCATAATTCAACCATATTAGTGTTTAGTGTGGTCATGAAAGGTCACAACAACCCTCATGTTAATGGTATTGGTTTTGATGCCACACAATTAGGTCAGCATCATTGTTCAACAGCTGAAAAATGTAGCATGGCAATGTAATATAGTGACAAGCTACATGATGAGGTCACTGAAATCAGGTTTTGTTATTTTGAACAAGGACTCCCAGAACCTTGCCTTCCGAACAAGCGAGTGAAACTGAAATAAACCACTCATGTTAATTTCATGGGTTTTGACACGGCAAACACAAACCCTAAGTGAAAGCAGATGATATCTGCTGTGACATTCAGGAAGGGCCATGGTGGATGTCTGAAGCAGAGAGTGAATCCAAAGCAACTGCGCATTCATAAGACTCCTTGCCTCCAATAGCTTACAAAACCCGAGTAAAATTTTAATCACCAATTACAAATTGAACAGCTAATTATTATTTCATCCCAGTAAAAGATTCATAAGACTTGTGTTAACGCTGATTGACCCAAAACAATTTTTGCTGAAACGTATAGCATCCGTTAGTTAG